>JAODAL010016299.1:0-81087 GCA_025379985.1 Phyllomedusa bahiana
TTTGGTTTGAAGTTTATTCAATTGAACCCAAGAGAATCTTTCTTTACATATCCCCGGGCCCAATAAACGTATGGTTTTTCTTGATTTGGAACTGATAGGGGACCCTACCACAGGGAACATCAAGACATGTACAAATAGAAAACCTATTTCGGGCAATAGCATTTTGGAAGCCACTAGTTGCCACCCGCATCATGTTATATACAATCTCCCTATGGGAGAATTCATCAGAGCTAGGAGAAACTGTAGCGATGAAAATTCATTTCGGGAGAAAAATCACTCATTAGCAATAGATTACAACAAAGGGGTTACAAAAAATGGATGATACACAGAGCCATTAATAGAACTAATGCTATACGCAGAGATGAGCTCATATGTGGATCAAAAGGAACTAGAGATAAAACTTTTTCCGTGATTTTTTCAACACAGTATAGTAGACAGTTTAAGGACATTTCAGACATCATCAAAAAAATACTTACCTATCCTTGATTCCTTACTACTGATCCAACTTTACGTTCAATTCTTGCTGATGGCTGTAAGTTTATATCTACTAGACCTAGAACAATTGGAAACATTGTTTCCCTGAGCATGTTTACCAACAAATCTTCAACAAATAATAGCAGATGGCTTGATTTAAAGGGGTCATATAAATGTGGCACCAGCAGGTGCGGTCTATGTAAATTTATGGTGAAGAGTGATGTTTTCTCTTCATTTGTCACACAGAAAACATTCAAGATTTCACAATTTATGAATTGTCATAGTACTTTCGTAATCTATATGATCTGGTGTGAATCTTGTAAATTGCAATATGTAGGTTGTACTACGAGGAGTCTACATATAAGAATACGTGAACATATATATGGTATCACACATGCTAGTTTGCGTAAAACATCGGGGGCTTCTAAGCACTTCAGGGATATGCATCTAGGCAGTTTTGATTCGTTTAGAGTAAGAGCTATTGAGATGGTTAATAAACCTCAGAGAGGAGGAGATAGGAAAAAATTTCCTTACTAAATGAGGCTTTTTGGATTCTTATGTTGGACACTAGGTATCCCCATGGTTTAAACTATAAATCGGATCTTTTATATATCTATTAGATACATGTATTTATATGGTAAGAAAGTGTGCAATTAATGTTATATTATAAAAGATAAGTAGTATTTGTGCAACATACTTGTAAACATGGGGTTAAATTTCAGGTGTGTTTTCTAATGAGACTTGGGGATAAGTATATAGGAAGGTTCATTTTGACTATGTGAATGTTATGATTAAGAGCCAGGATACATGGGCTCGAAACGCGTAGACATGCGATTGATTTTAAAGTGTGTTTTTTAAGAAATTTTTGTAATAAAATGTGCGTTTTACTTTAAACAATTGGATTCCTCCCTGCGCAAATGCTGGAAGATCTCTCTCAAACATATAGATATATGTACTTTCAGTCAGGCAGGTATATAGATATAGGTCCCGTCAGTCAGGCAAGTATATAGCTATAGGTCCCCTCAGTCACACAGGTATATAGATATATGTACCCTCAGGCAGGAAGGTATATAGATATAGGTCCCCTCAGTCAGGTATATAGATATATGTACCCCAGCCAGGAAGGTATATAGATATAGGTCCCCTCAGCCAGGAATATAGATATATGTACCCTCAGCAGCCAGGTAAGTAGATATAGATCACCTCAGTCAGGTATATAGATATATGTACCCTCAGGCAGGTAACCACCATTAAAAATAATAACATTAATACTCACCTTACCTTCCCCATCTGAGTGGGTTCCTCAGATGGGGAAGGTAAGGCTGTGCGGTCGAGGAGAGGCAGCGGCGCGATGAGGTAACTACATCTGCTGTGTCCGTCCTGGGGCCTACCAGAGGATTCATCAATTCTCTAGTGGGCCAGTCCATAAAAGAAGCTCTATTTCAGCCCTTCAAGAAAATGGTCCTAAGGAAGGCCTGAAACTTAGCTTGTTGTATGGACATTTGTGAATAAATGTAACCTTTTTTTTGAACTAGTGCTACTTTCTCCATTTGTTTTGTACCTCGTCCCCTTTCTTCACACTGACTTCTTCCCAGATCACAGATCTTGCTTAGAAAACTATCCTATAGAAGTCAATGGGTCTGATGCAGTTCACAGGCTCCTATGTCCATGTACTGTAGCTGCTGTAAAGAATCTCTAAATGCTGTGAAAAGCAGCTCAGGCAAGATAGATGCTCCAATACAGGAAACTGATTGAGAAATCTACAATCAGTAAATGGATTAGAAAAAAAAAAAAAATAATAGTAATAATAATAATAAAACAAATAATAATAAAAAAATCTATCTATTTAACTATATATATATATATATATATATATATATATATATATATATTACACTGTTATTATTATGACATATTCTCACAATATGCTATAACATTGTAAATAAGGGATACCCCTTTAATAAAGATGACTACATACTTTTATATATAATATATTTATAAGTATTTGTTCGAAGATTAAATCACATTATGTGCAGTTCTTTGCCTTTCACTTTCATGATCAACATATTTTCACTCACATTTAACTCATTACACTCCTAAGGCTTTTGTACTCATTATGGTTCCAGACATTTTAGCAGCAAAACAGGTTAAAGGGAAGCTTATAATAAAATCTACTGTTTTAAATAATAATCCATAAAAACTAATATTTTTTCATTTCCTGCAGGAAATGAAGTCAAATGCCAATACACTATTAACAAGAGCTAACTTGTTTTTCAGCCAGAAATGTTAAACACTTTCTATATGGCATGAAATTTTAGTTTTTTTTCCCCTCTTTTGCTGCTCCAGCTAGTTTTTCATCCCAGCTACTAGAATGCTTTTTTAAAAGGGCCCTAAAATCCTTGCAAACATCCTGCTTTTAAAAAAATACAAATTTTACCAGGTCGAAAAGTTTTTGTTTTTTCTTTCCCATAATTAATAGCTATTGGGGGTAGAATATAAAAATTTAAATAATTCTACAATCTATGAGTCTGTTCTTGCTATGAATCTCAGACAGCTGGCCCAGCTGCTCATTTTAATTTGTTTTTATTCTTTATAACCAGAGAGCTTCCTGAAGTTTGTGATTTTTGTGAAAAACTATCACACATTCCGGTAGGATGAAATTATACCCGAGTGTAACATGAGTTATTTCCAAACTTTTATAAAGTCGTTCGGGTTTAAAATAGCAATCACTGGGTCATCTACAAAATATTTTTAACCAGCTAAAATAATTTGGCTAATAAATCTAATTAATCTAATCAGCTAAAATATTTGGCAAAATGAGATAACACAATATCAAAAAGTAAAACACAGTTTTATATTCAATGCTCAAAAAAGATATAAAAAATAAAATAAAATCATTAATTACTTAATATTTTTTATAAATGTCAAGAAAAACATTAAAATTATTATTATTTTTACTACTAAAATCACTAGTAGTCATTGCTTTTTGTACAGACATTTATTCACAATTTTGCCATGAAAAACCACCCCCAAATGATAAAAAACAATTGTACATATACAATTATATATATGTAATACCTTTTTAGGAGTACATGGCAATTGTGCCAGAATTCTGGAACAATTTGAGCTCAAGATAATAGCATACATGCCACATATAATTTGTATTTTAGATTGTTTCTAGACACTTCAGTGCCGTGGCTAAAAATGGGTGTGGTCTCTGTAAAAGGAGTGTGACTTCATGAAAATGGGCATGGTTTAGTGTTCTAACTCGTGTGCCAAAACATGTGCCAAAATTTTAGTGTACAGCTGTAGCAGAACTAAAAAGAAAAGATAATGCACCCTGATATCCGACAAGTGTTATTCTACTTTTCAATGCTTTTTGTGCCCTTTTTGGGTTTCAGATGAGGGGATAACACAAAAAGCTTGTATCACGGGCAAGCTAGACTCTGCTACCCTCGTAGTTAGTGCATAAAGAAGCCAAATAAAAAAAGGTGGAAAGTTAAAAATAGACATTCTAATATGTGCCAGTTTTTTTTAAAACTATATAAAATTTATGCATTTTAAGACTGTTAGTCAACTTTTCACTAAGACCCCATTATGAATTTTTAAAAACTAAAACTCACTGTTTTGCCATAGAAATGGGGAAAAAATGAGTTTTTTAAAAACAGGTTCATACATGTGGCCCAAGATTAAAATATTGATAAATCTACCCCATAATATATATAGCTCTAAGATACACAAACAAAGACTAAACACACTGAAAAACATTGACAAATAACCAGGATCACCACAAGATACAGGATTTCCACAGAGAAAAAGGAATTAGGTAAAACTGAATGGTAGCAAAAACTGAAAAAAAAAATTACATACTAACACTCCAGGACTAGGAATAACTAGACAAGACTAAACTGGGCTAGATATACAATATCTGGATGATAAGATTCAGAATACATAACAAACCACCAGATGCAAATGCAGAAAGACTACTACATAATCTACCCCATGCTGCCAAAACCACAGAACTTTAAAGAGAGGATAACAATTAGGAACTCCCCTTCTAAACAAACCCTTTGTGTATGTTCATATGGCGTATTGCGGCGCACATTGAACATGCCGCAATACGCCGGGTGTTTTAGAACTTCGCGCTGTCCAGTGTGTACTTCTAAAGCACCAGACCCTGCAGGCCCCATTCACTTTCAGCATAAGCGCCATGAAGAAGTGACTTGTCTCTCTATGAGAGCTATGAATTACCGTAAATGCAGGGCACATTACAGCGCAATTACAACATGCGAACATACTCTAACTGCTCAGCATGGCCAGCTAATCTGCCTTGATAGATCAGGTTTGAGGATGTTTCTTTGTAATTGTCTCAAACTAATAGGAAGAAGATGAAACAACAGTAAGATTCCCGCTATTCCTAAAACACAAACAAACATAAAAACCTTTAGCCTTTAAATCTGCTTTTTAAAATTGTGTTCTTGTTTTTTTAAAATCAGCTGTTTAAATGTTTATCCAAAAAAACACGGGTTTTAAGAAAAAAAGTGGCCTACCTGTGACATCCTCCAAAAAACTCTAGCCCTCGGAAATTTTATAGTCATCGCCCCCAAATAATTTTTCCCAGCACCCTTTCCCCCCCCCTTTTTTTTTTTTTTTTTTTTTCTAAAACCAAATCAGTGCAAATAATTGCAGCACATGATATGTTGAAGAAGACTAAAATTTAAAGGGGCCCAAGTCCCCACTGCTAATTTTCTAAACAGTCATTTTTAAAACAAAGATTGCCTGAAAATTAAAGAAAATAGAAGAAAAAAAATGTCGAAAGGGGGCTATAAGGGGGACCTGAAAGCTAAAATTTAATGGTAATCTTCAAGCTCTCTAAATTCCGAATTTGAGGCCCCCAATGGATCAACTTGTTTTTTAAAGGGCCAAAATTTTAAAACCGGGATGTTCGATCAGATAAAGCTTTGAGAAATTTAGAGACCCAGTCAACAATTTGCACTTTTTGTCATGTTCCTAAAACCATTCCTGAACATTTTTTTGCAGTATGGCATTGCACATTATCTTGCTAATAGAGGCCACTGCCACTAGCTACTACCAGGTCTGTCAAGGAGTGCAACAATATTTAGTAAAGTATGTCCCAGAAATTTTACAAAAGTGAGTATTTTCCTCACATTTTTGTAAACATCATACTTTCCTGTGGAAAAATGTGGGGACATGAAAATTTGATGAAAAGTAGTCGTGTAGGGGGCTTGTTTTAATAGTGAAAAATTTAGGGGTGCCTCAAAATAATTAAATTTCACAGCCATCAATTTTCAAAACCATGAAAAAAAAGGGGAGTACCCCCTACGTAAAAATAAACAAAATTGTCCCCAAAAGTTTTAAATTTTTTGTGGGGCCCAACACTTTTTTTCCAGCACTGCATTAACTCTTTTGGGGCATGGAGTTCCCCGAAACTTCACGGGTTGCGGGGCACTGGAACCCTTTTCCTCTCTTCCATAAAAGCCTTAAAGGGAACTGGTGGATTTTTTCCCCTTTTGATGTTGGGGGCCCTTTTCCTTTTTGAGGATCCCCCACGAGTTCAGTGGGGTTTAGGTCTGGGGGGACTTCCCTTGGCCAGCCCGGGCCTTTTTCCCCTCATTTTCTTTTGGGGTTGGAGGTGTGTTTGGGGGTTGTTTCATTTTGGGAAACCCCCAGCCATGTGGCCCAGTTTCTGAAAGCGGGGCCCCTGCTCTGCTTTAGTTGCCCACGTACATGTTGTCGTTAAAGGTTCCCTCAAAAAAACTGTAGAAACCTCATGCACCCCCAAAACCAAAGATACTCCCACTACCTTTGCTTGATTTGTAGAAAAACCACCTGCTGCCCATTCACACCGGGGAAAATTGTAACACTAACAATTTAATAAACCCAAATGGGGGGAAAATTTTGAAAAATTGGGCACAATTTGGACTGATTCCATTTTTGTTGCCAGGGGGTTTAGACTTTGGGATAGCTGTGGCTGGGGTTATTTAGAGGGGCACCCAAAAATTTGGCACTGTTATAAAATTGTCACTGATCTTTTTGTTTTTATCAAAGTGTCCTATTTCCCAGGGGTTGTCCCTTTAAAAAGATAAAACCCAAAATTTTTTACAAAAATGGGGAGGGGTGTGCTCACTTTTGTGAGATATTTACATATGCTTTATGTAACAAAACACATTTTATGAACCAAAGAAAAACGGGCAATTTGTTTTTCGGGTTGCTCTTCTGGGGAAAACGGGAACTAGACAAAATTTAATTTTTTACCCCCTAAAACCCAAATTTTGGGCCAAAAGACACTCTTTGACTTTGCCCGGTTGTTTCCCAAAATTTTCCCTTTTCCTTAAAACCATTTTTTGGCCGGAAAGAAACCCCACTTCTTCCCAAAAAACCCAACCCCCAAAAAAACCCTGCCATATTTGGAGATGTGTGACATAGTCTTTTAAATTTCATATAGTTGGCATTTGTAAAAGTTACTTGCCCATTTTTCCTGTTAAAGAACGGGATTTTGCTCAGATCTTTTCAAAGGGGCCCTTGTTCACACGGATTTTTTCACCCCCGTGTTACAACCCTTTGTAGATTTTTTTGGGGGGCCCGGGACAGGGCAGGACCCCAAGACGGATCTAACAATTAGAAAGATTTTTTTAACACTGCTTGTTTAGGGCAAACCACGCAGCGCGTTCAGATGAGGGGAAGGGCCGCGGGCGTTTAAAAAGCGTCGCTCGGGTCCGTTTTTAAAAAGAATTGCTTGTCAATTCTTTTAAAAAACGGCCCTGAGCGGCGTTTTTGGGAAAACACGCAGCGGCGATTTTCTAGGGTGAACCCCGCTGCGTCTTCCAAAATTAGCAAACAGTGATAAAGTCACTGTAATTTTTTAGATCCGTCTTGGGGTCAGCTCTGAGTGAACAAGCCCTTATAGTTCTCACGCTTTTAAAGTGTCATTATTACAAAATATTCTGTTTTATTTTTTTCAGTGATTTTTATTTTATATGAATTTAAGTGTGTTAAAAATCCAAACTACATTCATAAATCTGACTTGGCCATCTATGTGATGTAAAATAAAATGGGACTCATCAAATGGGGCCCAAATTTTTTCCATTTTTTCATGGTCCAGTTTGGGGTTTACATGCTGATTGTAGGGACTTTATCAGTGGACAGAGTTCAGCATAGGCATCCTGACCAGTCTACAGTTACATAGCCCCATACACAGAAAACTGCAAACCACTTGTGATCGGGACCCCTTACTATTTGCCAGAAATTGAACTTTTTTTAAAAATTTATGTCCCAATGGTGCCCTAGGGGGTTTAAAAACCCCAACTATTTTCTTTCCCCAAGAATAAAAAAATGAAAGGTCACAGATTCTCTTTAGTCCTTATAGTCTAACTCCCCTGAATCACTCCCTCCCACAGTGTCCAGAGCTTTCACTCTGTAACATTTAGATAGCCTAGTCTCTAAATCTTTATTTTCTTAAAACAAAATGTTGGTTTTGGGTAACCCCCCCAAACCCCCTATTTTATTGTTTGTAGTATATGTCTTTTTTCTCGGTCTTCAAATTCCAGCAAACGTTTTATTTCTTTCAGGAAATTTCAAAAGATCTGCTTTAAATTTTAAAAGTATTTTTAATAATAATAAATAATTAAAAATAATAATAATAATAAAAAATAATAATAATAATAAAATAAAATATACTTCTGTGTTTTAAAAATTAGTAAAATTAAAAAAAAAGCTTAACTGATCCCCCTCTATTTAATGATGTTGTACTGAAAAAATCATTTTTTGTTCATACAAGAATAGTATTCATGTTACTGTATGTTCTGCAACAACCCATAATACACCTCTTCCAGGTAATGTCAGTCTTATTGAAGCCTAAACAGTTGCATGAACACACAAGAAAACGAAAAAATGTCCTAAACAATAATATTACAGAATATCTAAAATACTGGAAGTTAATTACAGACTGCTTCTTCAGCATGTCAGCTTGATTAAATTTGGAGTTCCAAGATGAATTGGCCCAAATTCATTAGTGTTCCCCCCCGGGTGCATTTCATTGGTTTAAGGTCAAGTGAAAGCCATTTTCGGGTGCAGGGGGGAGGGCATACAAAGAAGGTGGACTCTTTAAAGGGTTTGGGGTTTTTTATAAGAAACTTTTTTAACCCTTTTTTAACCCTTTAAAAAATCTTGGGAAACCTAATCATGGCTAAGCCTTTGCAGTGATATTGGTAGAGATGGAAATGCTAGACATATTTAAAGAGATCTCAGCAAAATTTGTGGCCCGCAGGAGCATTGAAAAAAGGGAAAGCACTGTTGGTCGTTGGAGAAAAATGTCAAAGGGAGGATAAAAAGCTACACAGAATTTCCATCTCTTGACATCTCCAACAGCCTAAGATACAAAATATGATAAGGCTCCTGCTGAGCTAATAAGCCTAACAAATGTCTGTGTCCGTGAAGTAGATGAAGTGGAATCAAGAAGTGGGGGGCTGTTGTATGAACATAAGACAGCACCCAGGGTATAATGACTCTGCAGAAAGCTACAAGGACGGACCCCTCAAGGTAGAAAGAAAAAAAAAAAAAAGAATAAAAAGCTTTTCATTTCCTTGCTAAAATGAAAGGTTGTAAGAGACATGGAACAAACCATCACTGTTAAAATAAAATCAAGTTATCTAAAATAGGAATAAAATAAAAAAACAAAGGTTATATTTGCCGAAATCATTTATTATTTATTTCTGTATATTTTTAATAAAAATTGGGAAGTTGACTCATAAAAAATTTTAATCGAGGGCAAGTTAATAATTTCTTTGCATATAATTATTTCAATATAAATATACACAGATTTTTCTAAATAAAGTTTAGACATATGAGATTAAGTTTTACATTAGCTTGATTTAACTCATTGATATTCAAATTTTTTTTAATTTTTGCTATGTAAGTTTGTATATATATATTATATATTTAATTTTTTATTTATTTATTAAAATATATTTTTATATATTATATTATATATATATATATTTTATATATAGGGAAACTTATATTGGGTTTTGTGTGTTTATTTTTATTTTCAAAATATATTTAATTTATCATATAATTTTATTCGTGGTGTGTTATATTTTGGGGGATTTTATGTTTTTTTACCATTGGTTTTTGTATGGGCCACATTTTATTTTAAACGTTTAGGACTGAAAAATCACTCTTTTTTCCCCTAGTGGCCTTTTGGGCCCAAAAAAGTGAGCTTTGAAAAAATAGGTTCGGGACATGTGGTCCATAGGGGAGAGATACGGGATAAATTTAAAAAAACATACCATTTTAAATTTTTATTTCAGCCATACTTGTATGTAATTTAGCTTCATGACAATATGCATTTGGAGGCCTGACTATGAGTGTGTATCTGTGTAATTTTTTTAAATTTACTGTAATTTCAATGAAGATTATGGGTATAAGAATTTTGATTTGATGTTGTTTTTTTCTTTTTCTGTTAGTCCAAAAAGTTTTAAAATTTATAAAATTGGATTTAAAATTTAAGGGTTTTTGGGGGGGAAGAAATTTTCCCGTATTTTCAAACCCTTTTTAATTGTTGTTTTAGATGCTTTTTTTCTTTGAGTTTAAAATTTAAAAAACCCCTGGGGGGGGGGGGGGGTCATGCTGAAAGGATGTTCAAATTTTGGGCCCTTTTTTCTAAAAAATTTTTTGATTTTTGTGGGAAATTTTTGTACAGATCTGCATTTCGGTTTATGTCTAGTATTTTCCCAAAGTACTTGCCAAAAAGGGATGTGCAGTATATATGGTGCAGTTGAGTGGGAAAAACCCTATGTTCATTTTCAAATCCCGTGATACTTCACTGTATTTTCTACGGTTTACTATAGGACTATTAAGTCCAGGGCTGTATTTATAGGTCGTGCTGCCCCAGGACTAAACCTTAATTTCGCCCCTTTTTCCCAAATTGATTTTCCCTTCCTTTTCATTATTATGCCCCCCCCCCCCTTTACAAAAAATCACGCCCCCTACAAAAAACCTTTTAATGGGGTCAAATTTAAGGGTTTGCTGTCCCCCTTGATGTTGGGGGAAACCTAAATTTAGATACAGGATAGAAAAAGGGGGTGCCCCCTACACCTAAAAACCTTTGAAATTCAACCCAAAAAAAGCCTCACTGCAAAACTTTTAAAAGGGGAAAATGTCACCAATATTTTATTTTATTCTTTAAATCAAGCCCCTGATCATATTCCTTTCTTCTTCGACTTTTTATTTGCTGATTGTGATTTCTTAGTTTGGTCGTCGTATAGGATTATGAGCTATGACAGAATTTCCCCATAGAAAAAATCAGACTTCTTTTTCCCCCGAATGTTTAAGAAATGAAGGCGGTGGTGGAGGGGGGGGCGGGGAAAACAGGGGGCCCCCTGCCTTCACAGTAAAAAGGTTCATAGTTAGATGGAAGGCTATAAGATTATATATGGTGAGAAGGCCAAGTGGTCATAAAGCATAAAACCCAAAGGGTGCTCTCACTTTTCCCTTTTGATGCGTTTTTAAATGTGTTTTTTTTGGCGAAAGGGCGGTGATTTAATACTGAAAATTGTGTGTACAAAAAATCGCCGGAAAAAATGTGTTTTTTCCCCGCTTTTTTTGTGCGCAATATACAGCATCAATGTTGTCCCGCCCGCACAAAAACCACATAACAAACGCATCAAAAATGCACTGTGGAGCCCCAAAGGTGTTATGCTGCATGCCCACCTGCCAAAGAGGTGCCCCCCTAGACCCCCCCTTATGTCCCTATATACACATCACATGAGAGCCCTTATAAATTTTTACACCTATACAAAAAATCACATGACAGACAGCTCCATATAGTTGATACCTCCTTTTATGATCAGCCCCCATATGTTTACCCCCCTCACCAGCCCCCACCTATAAATTTTCCCCTGCCTTCCCACCCCCCCCCCTTTTCTTTCACCCTTCCCCTCCTTTCCCCACTCAGTTTCACCTGCTCCCCGCCCCCCCCTCCCTTTCACTGCCCCACCCCTTTACGTTTCACCCTTTTCCCACGCCCCACTCAGTTTCACTGCCCCCCAGCCCCACTCATTTCACCCGCCCCACCCCCCTAGTTCACCCGCTCCACCCCCATCCGTTTCACCGCCTCCATCCCACTCCGTTTCATGCCCCCCTTCCCACTACGTTTCACCTGCCTCCCCCCCCATCACGTTTCACCTGCCTCCCCCCCCCATCATGTTTCACCCGCCCCCAGCCCCTACGTTTCACCCGCCCCCAGCCCCCCCTCACGTTTCCCCGCCCCCAGCCCCCACCAGTTTACCCGTCCCGCCCCCCCTCCGTTTCACCCGCCTCCCCCCCCCTCAGTTTCACCTGCCTCCGCCCCACTCAGTTTTCACCTGTCCGCCCCCATCACGTTTCACCCGCCCCTTCCCCCCCTCACGTTTCATTCCCCCCAATCCCCCTCCCCATCCCCCATCACTTTACCTGCCTAAAGCCCCCCTCGTTTCCCCTCCTGCCCCATAAGTTCACCTGCTCCATCCCACCCGTTTTCCCCCCTCACCCCCCTGTTTTTGCCCCCTGCCCCCCTCCTTTCCCCCCAGCCCCCCCACTTTACCCGCCCCATCCCCACTTCCGTTTCCCCGTCCCTCCCCCAAAATTTTCACCGCCTCCGCCCTCCTTTAAAGGGTTCATTGCCCAGCCCCACCACGGTCCCTCCTCCAGCCCCCACTCCCCCGGGTCCGACCACTGGGGGGGGACGTCCTGGGAAAGGGGGGGGAAATAAAAAAAAAAAAAGCCTGCTGCCTTCGCCACTAGGAGGGCCCCCTAGCAGTGCCATGGGTTTCTTAGTGTAAAATACACCCTATTAAACAAAATGAAATATTACAATACGCAACAACCAGATGAAAAACCATTTTCCGGTCCCCCCAGTTATGGTCCTGGTTATAAAATCCCACTTTCTCCAAAAAAAAACTGTCGACCCCGCTGTTTTGATTTATAAACGGGTCAAAATTTAAAGGGCCCAAAAAAGTTTTTTCACACAAATAAAAAGGGTGTTTCAAGTTGGTTTTTTGAAAAAGAGCTTTTTTTAATTTTTTTTGGAAAGACAGCATAATTATTGGCTTTCTGCAAAAAAAAAACACCAAAAAAGATAAAAAAGCACCAAAAAATGCCACTGTGAAAAAACCTTGAAGTATTGTACACAGAGTTTTATTGATGCTCAAGACTATAATCTTATACCATAACAGTAAGAAAGCTAGAGTTCACATCCATAACACCATTTTCCAAAAACTATTCCTGCTTTCAAATTTGAAATTCAAAGCAAAAAAAGTCACAATGAGCAAGGTAACTGCAGCGCACTGTGTATGGCCCCTACTAGCTCTTTCCATATGTTAGAAAATTGGAGCCAATATTTCATGACCAAGGATGTTTTAGAATGGTTCTCCTTAATGTGTTGAAAGTGCTATTTAAAGGGCTTATACAGAAGAAGTATAACATGGTTGCTTCTTTTTCCAGAATTTTCCAGAAACAGCATCAGTGGATGGGGCAAAGCTGCAATAACAGACAAAACCTATGAACAGGTGTGGCACCATTTGTAGAAGATACCAGCCAAGTGTTTCTAATCTTGGAAAACTGTTTTAATAATTGCTATTTACTGTATAAAAACGTCTTCCGAGCCTGAGCTGTAAATGTATCTCTCTGGGTCAAAGGGCTAAAAAGGTTTTCCAGAGGAAAAAAAATCTAAAGAATAACTCTAGCAGTTAGACATTTTTGTTATACACTTTCATTACATTTTTGGTGAGCAACTTGCAGTTCTATATTAGTTGTTTGATGATCGGAAGCTCAGTCATTGTGTGTGTCTGGACACACAGGAAACAGCTCTGTGTGGAGCCCAGATGATCAAAGTGGCCAATGGTGTTTGAAAACTGTTTCCGTTCCACATTGCCAGGAAAATTTTCTGTGAATGTTATATTCCTATCTCCCAAACTTAGGGCCACATGTATGAAAACTGTTTAGGTCTAAGGCTATGTCTACACTGCACAGAAAAACGTCAGTTTTTTCAGCGTTTTTCGTTTTCTAAAAACGCTGGAAAAACGACTGTAATCATCTCCCATAGACTTCTCTTGTAAAAACATCCTGCTGTCTACATTGAGCTTCTTTTTTCTGCTCGTTTTTTTTACTGGTCTTTATTTTGCAACATGCTCTAAAAAAACGCCAAAAGCAGGCAGAAAATTTACTACAGGAGTCTATGTAAAGCGCCGGACGTCTTTTGGCGCGTTTTTTGGCGCGTTTTCGCTGCGTTTTTTACCACGATTTTTCAATGAAAACCCTCCCAGGAGACCCAAGTCCCACCTATAGTGGATGTAACAAAGGTTATATCTTATCAAATCTGCATACTAGTGTCTGAGTCCTTTTTTTTACCTTTTGTAATCAAATGATCATGCTTTGGTCGCTAACGATTTTTGCGCAATTCATATTTTTTTCGCTAAAAATACGTTATTTACAGATTTTGGCGTCAGAATCTTTGGTTTTTTACAGATTTTGATGCTAAACTCCTTTTCTAAACATTTTTTTGGTGCTAATAAAGTTATCTTGCTACTGATGATGAAAATACGTTTTTTACGGATTTTGGCGCCAGAATCCGTTTTTTTCGGATTTTGGCGCCTGAATCCGTTTTTTTACGTTATTTTGGCCCAGAATCCGTTTTTTACGATTTATGTTGCGCCAAATCCGTTTTTTTACGGTATTTTGGCGCCAGAATCCATTTTTTTACGTTTTTTGGCACTAAAATATTTTATTTTTACAGATTTTGGCGCCAATAACGTTATCTTGCGTCTGACGGCAAAAATACGTTTTTTACGCATTTTGGTGCAAAAATCCGTTTTTTTACGTTTTTTAGCACTAAAATCATTTTTTTTACTGATTTTGCCGCTAATAACGTTATCTCGCTTCTGACGGCAAAAATACGTTTTTTTACGGATTTTGGCGCAAAAATACGTTTTTTTTACACTAAAATAATTTTTTTTACTGATTTTGGCGCTAATAACGTTATCTCGCTTCTGACGCCAAAAATACGTCTTTTATGGATTTTGGCGCAAGAATCCATTTTTTATGGCTTTTGGGGCAAAAATCCGTATCTTTACAGATTTTGGCGCTAATAAAGTGATCTAGCTTTTGACGCAAATAAATACATTTTTTACGGATTTCGGCGCCAGAATCCGATTTTTGACGGGTTTGGGGGCTTAGTTGAATATCTTTAAAAATTTTGGTGCTAATAAACTGATCTCGCTTCTGACACTAAAAATATTTTTTTTTTACGGAATTTGGCGCAATAATGCGTTTTTTGGGGAGTTTGGCGCTAAAATCCTTTTCTTTACAGATTTTGACGCTAATAAAGTTATCTTGCTGTATGGAAAGATAATGTGGGTTTTTGTGGATTTTGGTGCAAGAATCTGGTGCAAAATTTAATAAAGCAGTAGCACGCAGCAGCACACAAAGGACAATGTGCTCACAATGGCTACAGTGATCTAAAGGAAGTGACTACTTAACATGTTAACTCCACCTGTAGGGTGTAGCTTACATCCAATGGCTTAATTTGTGCATACATTAAAAAGCAGAGCAAAGACGCTTAAAAAAAACGCTTCAAAAAACGCTCCAAAAAACGAAAAACACACCAAAAAACGGACGTTTTTTCAGCTGCTTTTGACAGGCAATGGACAGAAAACTCAGTTTCATGAACGATTTTAGTAATTCGTTTTCAGGTCGTTTTTTGTCCACTGCAGTGTAGACATAGCCTAACTCACTTTTTTGCCCATAGGTTACATCACCATGCCCGGACAGGAAGTGGGAGCTTGAAGAGGTTGTGAATAGAGAAAACAGCCAGATTGGAAAACTTCAAGTTTGAATCCTATGGCGCCATGTGGGATGTGCACAAGCAAAGATCTAGAAGCTGTCACTACAAAATCTTCTTCAGACATGGTGTGGGAACAGCTTAACCCATTCCTGACATAGGACATACCGGTATGTCTTAGTGGGAAGTGTGTTCCCGCAAATGGATGTACCAGTACGTCCTGCACATCCTGTGGGCTAACAAGCGACATGGGACCAGCGGTACATTATCCTTGACCTCATGCCACATCACCAACAGCTTGAGTGTGCGCCGGACGCAGGTGATTAACCATCAGCTGTGGCAAACTATCACAATCGTCACAGCTAAGGCACAGACAGAAGGAAGGAGCTCGTTCTGCCTGCAATAGGTGCTGCAGCGGCACCAGCACCGCTGCTGTGGCACCAGCACTGCTGCTGTGACTGTACCTGATTGCCCACTGACAGCTCGTGTGTTTTACTGACAGCTTTACAGGGCTGTCAGTGACATCACCATGCCCCGCATTGTGGGCATTGCCGGGCATGGTGACTGAAACTTCCCATAGGGACCAGTATAGAGCAGTTCTGCTCTGTACTGATCTGTATTGTATCAGTGATCTGACGATCACCGATATAAATCCTCTATGGGCAAAAAAAAGTGAAAAAGTAAAAAAAAGTTAAACACAAAAAATAAAATAAAAACACGTACACCACCCTTTTCCTTTTCCCCTTTACAAACGTCAATTGCCCCAGAAAATATTAAAAAATAAATCATCATATGTGGTATCATAATGACCTGTCCTATAAATCTTTCACGTTGTTTAAATGTCGTAAAAACTAAAACAAACAATCACATAATTGTGATTCTTGTTTATCCTGCAGCACATAAAATGGAATAAAAAGCGATTTAAAACTCAAAACACTAAAGTGGTGCCAATCAAAACATCAGTTCATCCTTCAAAAAAAAGCCCTTACATAACTCTGTATAAAAACTAAAAAAAAAGTTTTGGCTATCAGAAGACAGCAATGCATAAATATTATTTTACACAATAAAAAAACTTTTTTTTGATGCGCTTCAACATAAAAAAAAAAACCTATATAAATTGGGTATCATTATAATTGTCTTCACCCAGGGAGTAAAACTAACTTGTCATATAAACTGACTGTGTGCCCTGTTAAAAATAAAATTAAAAACACTGTTAGGATTGCAGTATTTTCTTCACCCTGTCTTCCAAAAAAATGGATTTAAAACCCATCCAAAAGCCTTGTCCCTTCAAAAATGATACCAATAAAAATGTCAACTCATCCCGTAATAAATAAGCTCCTACACATCTCCATACAAAGAAAAATACAAAAGTTATGGCTCTCAGACTGTCAATGCAAAAATGTGTTTTTCTTCTTGAATAAAAGTGTTTTTATTGTGTATAAGCAGTAAAACATAAAAAAATATACAAATTGGGTATCACTGTAATTGTATCGACCTGCTGATTAAAGCTAGAATGTCATTTATACTGCACTGTGACCGCTATTAAAAATAAACAAAAAAAATACTACCAGGATTGCTGTATTTTATTCAAAATGCCTCACAAAAACCTTAATAAAAAGTGATCAAAGCATAATATGCACCCAGTAATGGTACCAATTAAAAATGTCAACTCATCCCACAAAAACAAGCCATAATCAGCTCTGTATACAGAAAAAAAAAAGTTATGTATGTCGGACTATTTTGATATTTTTCACAAATAAACAAGGATTGTTTGGACCAAAATTCCTTAATAACTTAAAGAACAATGTGTAATGAGAAAACAATCTCTGAATCACATGGATAGGTAAAAGTGTGAAAAAGTTATTCTCCCATAAAGT
Source organism: Phyllomedusa bahiana (assembly GCA_025379985.1). Taxonomy (NCBI): domain Eukaryota; kingdom Metazoa; phylum Chordata; class Amphibia; order Anura; family Hylidae; genus Phyllomedusa; species Phyllomedusa bahiana. The sequence goes on from JAODAL010016299.1 coordinate 17,188, forward strand.
GTCACAGATTACAAAAATGGGGTTCTGTCAGGAAGCACTTCATAAATGGTTGAACCGATTGAATTAAAACATAATTTCTTTAATAATCCTTCATTTAAAAAAGCAGCAAGACATTAACCTGTGATATACAGTATGTCCACAGTATACAAATAAAAAACAGGTACTCAGCGTTTAGTTGCGGCGACACGCGCCATTCACTATAAGTCCACAACGTCCAAACACCGCAACTAAACGCTGAGTACCTGTTTTTCATTTGTATACTGTGGACATACTGTAAATCACAGGTTAATGTCTTGCTGCTTTTTTAAATGAAGGATTATTAAAGAAATTGTGTTTTAATTCAATCGGTTCGACCATTTATGAAGTGCTACATTGATGTGGGAGTGGAGAACCGGTGTGAACAAGTACAGTGATCAATCTGAGAAAGGGCTACTCTGCTTATCTGTTCTGTCAGGAAGGTCAAGACGTGCTGCAGCGGGAAGGCGGTAAAGAAGAGGTACTGCCAAATTGTTCCTTTTACTTAATAACCCTCAACTTTTACCTTTTTCGAAACCCTTAAGTATGTGGTATTTTGCAGAAATCTAGTTGCCCTGACTGCAGTAGAGCAAGAAATTTGAATGTTGTGCAAAAATATATGTGTGTGTGTATATGTACTAATAATTGGTTTTCTGCACATCTAGATCCCATATATACAGTATTTGAAATCTATATGTGCAGAACACCAATTGTTTTATTTTTACATTCAAGCAATACCTTACCTTGAAAGATGGAACAAATGGATCTTTTATATGATCTTACTACCTTGTTTTATGTAGCACTCAGCTGTCTGCAGATGCTATTGCTGTCAGGAATCAAGATCTTGAAAATAATTAATGTACAATAAGTCCTGTATCAGGCTAATGACTTCAGGAGACAACTCAATCATATGTGTCATATTCTACTCCTTAGTAGAGCCAAACAATATCTCCATATTCGTTTGAAAACATCAAATTCTTTTTTAATATTCTGTACTATATAGCATGCAATATGGAATTGTCTTGGCAAATTAGTCAACAAGTTGTGTCAATGACATGATTGTATGTTATCAGATAACTCTTTATCTGATGTATATAGTGGAGCTGTGTGCTAAAAACTGAGCTGTTGCAACTCAGTGTCCCTGATGCTCTATAGTACTGTTTAGAGACTCTGGCACTCTGGCTGCTTCCATATCGTGCCCTGTGCAATGTCAAATAAAAGACCTTTTCTTATGTCAATACATTTTTAAAGTCCTAGAACAAGTATTACCCCACATAAGTATAATATTTTTTTAAAGCATGTGTTTACCTAATATGAACTCCTCTTCTCTTTTACATAGATTAATGCTTATTTCCCGGTAATCTGTGTATTGCTATCTTCTAACACTGATGGCCATACTTGTGGAGAACTATTTTCAGTGTGCATAGATGGGCTCTTTGGAACTCATACACACTTCCTCCTGGCCAAGCCACCACACTGAGCTTTGTCTCTCTTTATATAAGTGCTCCAGGGCAAGCAAAGAATCTCTGGAGCGCTTTCTACCATCTGACCACTTCTGGCAATACATCTTTATAAACCGCATATAACCCTTCAGTGACAGGCTTGATTAACACTTCAGTGGAAGCACAAAAGCCATGGAGCATCATATACGAACATAATTTTTACGCCACGATCCTGTCAACTACACTTATTACAGTATCATAGTTTGAATTCCAAACATTGCTGATTTATAATTACTATGCATCAGAAGCATGCATGTTCAAGAAAGCAGTGCAATAAGTCATTTAAGAGCCATTTGCCCCAATTTTATCATTCAATCACATCCCTATTTCACTCCCTGAAGAATAGCTAGCCTGGTATAGTAGCATTTATAGGGCAGGTGGGAAACAAATGGAATATTACATAAAAAAATGGCCATGTCTCTGCATAAAACCATAAGTTCAATTGGTGCAAAAAGAAGTCTGTGGGTGTCAAATTATAGTTCTGTACAACATGTAGGTTGCATAGAGATGCAAAACTGCCAAATTTATGTTGCACTTCGAATTCGGGTCAAACTCAAATTCGACCTGAATGTGGGGATTTTGATTCTGCCTGAAGCAAATGTAATAATATTAAACTAGAATCATAACCCTTGCCCTAAGTTGGGGAAAGAGATGGATTTTTATACTTTTTTTGAGCTAGCCTACCTGTGCATGGCACTTACTGCTCCAACTTCCATGTTTCTTTCCACACAACATCACTTTTGGCCTTATGTGGGACTGGAAGTAATATTAGCATGGAAGATATGTCGGAAAGAAAAATCCTAATTCCAACTTAAATTAGGGTTACAGTTACAGTTAGGAATAGACACAGTAAAAATAATTCTGCCTCTAGGTGTCCCAAACCCACATTTTTTTGCAAGTTCATTTGAACCAGTGTCGAACTGAAAAGAGACAGACTCATGCAACACTACCTAAGAGTACTACCTCACACACATAGTTGTGCAAAAGGAATACCCCTTGGCCTCCCATAAGTCTATGGGCGACATGTATGAATCTCGCCGGGTCGGGGCGCACCTTTCCGCCAGTTTCCCGGCGGACTCTGCGCCTGATTTATGTCGGGGCCGGGGCGAGCTCATACATAGCATGTAAAGTCCGCCGCGCCTCGCCTGTGTGCTAGGCGCAGTGCGGGACTGAGGCGCAGTGCGGCGCTGCGCCTATGATTCGGCGCCGGAGGTAGTGCGGTCATACATGCGGGAAAATGTCCGCCGCGCCTGGCCAGTGTGTGGGGCGCAATGTGGGGACTGAGGCGCAGTGCGCGCTGCGCCTAAGATTCGCCGTCCGAGGCGGTGCGCTTGTACATGTGGGCAAAAATTCCCTGTGCCTCGCCAGTGTGTGTGGGGCACAGTGCGGGGACATGGGCGCAATGCGGGACTTAGGCGCCGTGCGGACTGCGCCGAAAAACATTTCCCTGATGCGAGACAGGCTGGAACAGCGAGAAATCATTCCAGATGTCGGTGCGGAGTATGAATCAAAAATCGCCTTTATAAAGGCGTTCAACATTCTCAAGAAAAGAGCTGAAACCTAAAAAATAAAAAATACATAAAGCAAAATCACTTTCCAATAGCCTAATTCAAGAATTAGGATATTGGAAATTGCCGGGAAATACAGTAAGTCAAGTTCTGAAGGCTATTCTGATTGGTGGGCATAAACCGGCCATCAGTATAGGAGCGACAGTGAACCATTAAAACCTATGGGGAATTTTTAGACCAATCAGAATCCACAGCGGGATAGTTCAAAATACAGTAAAAAATGCTGAAAAGAGCTGATTGGTTAAGCTACCGGGACTTGGCTAGCTCCGCCAATCAGAATAGCAGCGACAGAGACCCATTCTAGCCTATGGAGAAGTTTAGACCAATCAGAATCCACGGCTGGAAAGTTCAATATACTGTAAAAATGCTGAAAAGAGGTGATTGGCTGAGCTAGCGGGGGCTGGGGCTAGCTCAGCCAATCAGAATAGGAGCGACAGAGACCCATTAAAAACCTATGGAGAATTATTGACCAATCAGAATAGGAGCGACAAAGACCCATTCTAGTCTATGGAGAAGTTTAGACCAATCAGAATCCACGGCGGGATAATTCAAAATACAGTAAAATGACAAAAAGAGCTGATTGGCTGAGCTAGTGGGGGCTTAGCTATCCCAGCCAATCAGAGCGCGAGCTACTTCTCCCATTATAGTCTATGGAGAGATGGGCGCTCTGAAATCTCGGCGCTCAGCGCCGTGCGGCATGAAGTATTAATAAAAAAATAATTTTTATTAAATGTAAAACATTATCAGATAAAGAGCCGAACCCTTCTTTACAAATAAAGCAGTTAAAATCCCAAACAACGCGTTTGTCGCCGAGACCGGCGCTACATAGGGAATTGCAATAGAGAGAATTGCCGGGAAATACAGTAATTCAAATTGTTTAAGCTATTCTCATTGGTCGGCATAAACCAGCCAATCAGAATAGGAGCGACAATGTCCCATTATAACCTATGGAGGAGAATTGACCAATCAGAATAGGAGCGACAATGTCCCATTATATCCTATGGAGAAAAATTGACCAATCATATTCAAAGGCGGGACAGTTCAAAATACAGTAAAAATGCAGAAACGAGCTGATTGGTTGAAGCGGCGGGGGCTCGTCCAGCTTAGCCAATCAGAGTGTGAGCTACTTTCTCATAGAGCTCTATGGGGAAAAGAAATTCTGAGCGCGCTCTGTGATTGGCTAAGTTAAAAGAGGCGCCGTTATTTGGACCAATGGGAGAGCGAGCGACGCTCCTATGGGTTTTCTAATGCAATCTGAAATAAAACTGTACATGGGCGAAATCAAATTATAACACTACAGAAGTTGTACCGATGTGTATATAAAACGAATGATAATATGGGGGTAACGAAAAAAAATATTAAATCTTAAAATCATCTTTATTTCTTTATTTTCGTTAGCCAAGGATCAATAGTATAGGTGCAACGAAAATAAAGAAAATAAACATGATTTTTATTGATTTAATATTTTTTTTCGTTACCCCCCATATTATTTATTCGTTTTATATACACATTGGTACAACTTCTGTAGTGTTATAATTTGATTTCGGCCATGTACAGTTTTATTTCAGATTGCATTAGAAAACCCATAGGAGCGTCGCTCGCTCTCCCATTGGTCCAAATAACGGCGCCTCTTTTAACTTAGCCAATCACAGAGCGCGCTCAGAATTTCTTTTCCCCATAGAACTCTGAGAAAGTAGCTCGCGCTCTGATTGGCTAAGCTGGACGAGCCCCCGCCGCTTCAACCAATCAGCTAGTTTCTGCATTTTTACTGTATTTTGAACTGTCCCGCCTTTGAATATGACTGGTCAATTTTTCTCCATAGAATATAATGGGACGTTGTCGCTCCTATTCTGATTGGTCAATTCTCCTCCATAGGTTATAATGGGACATTGTCGCTTCTATTCTGATTGGCTGGTTTATGCCTACCAATGAGAATAGCTTAAACAATTTGAATTACTGTATTTCCCGGCAATTCTCTCTATTGCAATTCCCTATGTAGCGCCGACAAACGCGTTGTTCGGGTTTTTAACTGCTTTATTTGTAAAGAAGGTTTCGGCTCTTTATCTGATAATGTTTTACATTTAATAAAAATAATTTTTTTATTAATACTTCATGCCGCACGGCGTTGAGCGCCAAGATTTCAGAGCGCCCATCTCTCCATAGACTATAATAGGAGAAGTAGCTCGCGCTCTGATTGGCTGGGATAGCCAAGCCCCCGCTAGCTCAGCCAATCAGCTTTTTTCACCATTTTTACTGTATTTTGAACTGTCCCGCCTTTGATTTTGATTGGTCAATCCTTCCCCATAGGTTTTAATGGTTCACTGTCGCTCCTATTCTGATTGGCCGGTTTATGTCGACCAATGAGAATAGCTTTCAGAATTTGAATTACTGTATTTCCCGGCAATTTACAATATCATAATTCTTGATATTGCGCCGTTCTAGAGTTTAGGAAAGTGATTTTTTTTTTTTATTATGTTTATTTTTTATGTTCAGCTCTTTTCTGACACTGTTTTCCGCCTTTATAAAGGCGATATTTTCAGAATCATACTCCTGCTGCACGGAGCGGAGCGCCGAGATTTGTGTAGCGATCTTCTATGTTTCCTCGCATGTTCCGATCCTGCTTCACTTCGCCTCTGCCGGAGCATTTAGACCAAAATAAACCAGGTCTGCCTGTCGGAGCAGCTGAGCGCTGCACTGCGCCTCGCTTTGCCGACTACCCATCGTACATGCCTTGGTGTTTTCGAGCGCGCCGCGTCCCGCCCCGGAACGCCTACCCCGCGCCCACACCGCGCCCACTGCCCGCCCCTTCATGCGGGGCGCATCTGAAAGTGGCGAACGCTGCGCCTAACACTGCATCCCCGCGTCCGACAGCGGGATTCGGGCCGGGAGGCGCAGTATACGCCAAAAAACAGGCGTAAAGCCCGATCATACATGTCGCCCTATATCTCAGTGTACTTTTAATTTTATATGGAGATAGATGAAGGTTTATAATGGATGGATTCCACACTAATTCATGATAAAAACATCATAGCATGTAAATTTACATGTCATATTAAAGAGATATTCTCCTTTAGAAAAGATTACTTCTATGGGAAAATATGGTGCCACAAGAAACACCACACAAAGGTTTTCGGTTCTCTATATTATAGACCCTAAGGCTATGTTCACACAGTGTAATTGCACAAGCTTCCACGGAGTAGGGGGGCTGGCAGCCCGCCGGCCCCATAGACATTCATTACTAGTGGCGCGTATTCGCCGCTAGTAATTGACATGTCACTTATCTCCCCGCTCGTCGCATTGTGCGAGCAGGGAGAGGAGATGTAATCCATAGTTCTCTATGAGAACTGTGGATTACTGTAATGACTGGGACATATTTCACCCCGTATTTAGCGCAGTACGGCGCTAAATACGGGGCAAAATATGTCCAAATTTAAGCCGTGTGAACATAGCCTTAGGCCACATGTATGAAAGCTGTCTAGGTCTAAAACTCACCTTGTTGCCCATAGAACCAATCAGAGCTTCCCTTTCATTTTTCCAGAGCACTATATGAAATGAGAGGGGTGCTCTGATTGGTTGCTATGGGAACTGATTGGTTGCTATGGGTAACAAAGTGAGTTTTAGACCTAGACAGTTTTCATACATGTGGCCCTTAATCTCAATTAGTGCTGATCATTAAATGAGTATTCCAATCACAATGATTAGCTTTAAACATGTAGGCAAGGGTAAATATAGACTATTACCAAATACATTTCTGTTTTGGTTTTGCTTCATTTTCCAGAGATAGAGTGGTTCTTATTTCCTGCTTGTGTATACAAGCTTCCCTAGGTTACCAACCACTTCTCTCTGTTCTCATTGTTCCTGGGTCAGTAACCTAGAGAATGGTGACTTTACTGCCCTGGTCTGGATGGCGACATCACTCCCTGCTCTGTTGTATAAGTAGCACAGGAGCTTCTTTATTTATGGTACTGACAAACTTTAACCCTCTAGAGCTCTGTAGACTTCTTTCCTACTTTTTAAAAGCTTCTACTATTAATATCCCTCTTGCAGGTTCAGCTAGGAGTAATAGAGCTGATATACCAATCACTATTGTAGAACCACCCATAGCTTGAACAGGAAGTGAAAACCTAAAGCTGGCTGTGAAGAGCAGCATGGTTAGAACACCCCTTTAAGGCTTGTTCATACAACAATGCCATGTGCATGAGTCTGATAGCTAGACACCAAGGGCCTTATGCATGAAAACTGTCTTGCAGTAAGACTATCTTTGTTGACCATAGCAACCAATCATAGAGCAGCTTTAATTTCATATAGTTCTCTGGAATAATTAAAACAGGAGCTCTGATTGGTTGCAATGGACAACAAAGGCAGTCTTACTTCTAGGCAGTTTTCATGCATAAAACCCCAAATTGGCAATCAATTCATTTTTTTAGCAGGTTATACTGGGCAAAACCAAATAAGTTCCAAGTTCTGTTTAAGAATGACACTATTCTCCAAAAGTAATGATGTCATCAATCATCGTATATCATAGGTATCATATAACTTCATTGCAGACAGATATTTACTGTTTAACATTATCTAGAAATCACTTTTTTAAACTATTTTTTCCAAGTTGTAGCACAATCATGAAATCTATCTCCAAAAAACTACTTTCAATGAATGAATAATGAATTTTACCAGAAGTTGCGACTCCACTGGTCATAGCTCAGTTGGCTGAGATGAAAAATTAGTGAGAGTCTGTTGATACTGTATTTCTCAGCAGGTCATTTTGTGAATGATACTCGCACAGGAGGCAAACAAATTAAGGTTGTCATGGAAACTTGATTCCATAAAAAAGGAAAGAGAAAATGCTGCACCCTTGAAGATTTGCTGCCATAACACAATCTTTATATTTTAGGCTTTGAAATCCAGTAGGAGTTTAAAGTGCAAAACCACAAAATTTACCCACAAACACTGTTTCTGACCCTACAGACCTCATCAGTAGAAGCAACAACATATTTTTCTATAGCAATGTCCACATTGTAACAAAGCTTGTTATCTTTATAGACAAATCATCTAAATGACACACCTGAGAAATGTAAAAAATAATATTGTTTATATGAAAAGATATTAGTAAAATATATATGTTCCATTTGGTCAAAGATCAACTATTTCATTTTAAAATATTGCTACAGGACTTTTCTACTGCTCCAATGGAACTGAAATAAAAGATATAAAGAGACTTTACAGATCACATTGATTAATACTACTAGATATGTTATATATACAGCTCTGATGCAGGCTTATCTATATCCATAGTAATAGACTACAAACAAATCTTGTCTGCAACTTGACTCTGCATTTAGAGGTTACCACCATCTCAACGCCTCCTCTTATTGTTAACATATTGTTTAAAGTTTATAATTACTGAGACCCTTAGGTTTTGCAAAGAAGTTGTACAATTTAACAAATTCTCCAAATTACCATTGGTAACAGTTAGGGCCACATGTATGAAAACTGTCTAGGTCTAAAACTCACTTTGCTACCCAGTCCAACCAATCAGAGCGCCCCTCTCATTTTTCCAAAGCACTATATAAATAAAAGGGGCACTCTGATTGGTTGCCATGGGCAACAAAGTGAGTTTTAGACCAAGACAGTTTTCATACATGTGGCCCTTAGTGCTACACTTCTGATTCGGGTCAAAGTCAAATTCGACCCGAACCTAAGTATTTTGGTGTAGTCGGCCCAAATCAGTAATAGTCATAACCCTAAGTTGAGGTTAAGGCTATTTAGAGGATTGAATTACCGATCTGATGTCCCATGTGACATCAATTCCTGTTACTGCAACATAGGCCCAATGTTATGGCTTCCAGAATTGATATCTGACATCATTTCCATAACCTTGGGCCTATGTTATAGTAACAGATACTGACATGAAAAATTTAATTGGACCAGAGGTTAGGCCACAAAAAGAGCATTGTGTCCCAACCAGGACAATATGCAATTTCTTCCGAGTTCGGCAATACCCTATATAAGGATGTAAACTGCTGTTTGGGTGTATGGCAGGGTGTACAAGAGAGAAAGCACTATTTGGTTTTTGGAAGGCAGATTTTGTTGGGTGCCACGTCGCATTTGCAAAGCCCTCAAATTACCAGAACAGATGAAACCTTCCAGAGGTTGCCCCTTTTTGGTTTCATCACCCCTCATGTATCTTATCTAGGGTTGTTTTGTGATATTTGGACTCACATGTGTCCCACAGTCTTTTTTTAGCATTGGGCCATAAAAATGTATATAGTTTGTTTTATGCTGAAATGCTTTAAAAACAAAAAAGTGTTTTTATTGTGTAAAACAATATTTATGCATCACTATCTTTCCATATACAAAGCTGTGTAAGGGCAAGATGCAGGATGAACTTAAATTTTTATTGGTTCCATTTTGGCATTTATATGAGTTTTTGGTCACTCTATTCCATTGTATGTGCTGTGGGGCAGTGTACGTATTTTTATTTTATTTTTTGGGTTTGTGTTTTACTTTTTTCACTTTTTTGCATTTCTTTTTTTTACTTTTTTACATAGAGATCTTCAGATCACTGATACAAGGGAGAACAGTACATAGCATTGCTGCTGTGCACTGTTCTCCATGGTAACTGTCAATTACTATGCCCGACTGTGCCCAAAAGGTATGGAAGGGCATAGTGATGTATATATGTATAAGTAACAGTCCATGCACAATCATCCAATTTTTTTACTTCCAATAATTCAATATTGCGCCCATAACTTTTTAGAGCATATTTCCATATACAATACAATGAGTAAAAACCTGTGATGTGTGTGCAGTAAATATGGGATTTCTTTATGAGTCCATAATAATACTTAGCTTAGTTAGCAAAGAGTCCTCCAGACACAAAACTTGTAGAGAAACATAGTGGAGTACTGAACGCAAAGTTCACCACCACCACCTGGTCTACCTGAGCTCCAAATTTATGACCCGCAGTAGAACAGGTCTATACATTAAGGCACATTCTACACTGCTTTAAAGCTATTTAGAACCTCTATGCGCTTAGATCATACATGCCGTCCTAAATCTCTGTCAGAATCCAGTGAGTGAACTACTTACAGACGCTGCTATATTACATATTATTGCCATGTTGAGACTTTCTCCTCACTGGGCTAGTAGCCGGCTCTACAGTTGCTAGGCGCACTCTATGAAAATCACATTTCTCACATTAGTCACTTCCTCCCAACTGAGCTGTGTATTCTATACACTCAATCCACACCAAATGTTTATGTTTGTGTACAGGCCCTAGTCTACTTTCTACTCTGCAAAGCTGTTCCTCCCACCACAAGTCTGTCAGACTGACTATTGCAGAGCACATGCTCAGTTATGTCAGTTAGCCTAACTAGGATGTAACTCCCAGAGCCTGTCCTACTTCCTGTAGGACAGGTTTCTGCTGAGGAAGGAGCCTGGTGGCATAGGTGTAACTTTAGGGGGATACAGAGGGGACTGGTCTGGGTGGCGGATGGTCCATCCCACTTTTTATCCACTTTAATAAAAAATAATCCATATGAAAGCATGAGAATATGGTAAGTGGGGAGAGCAGAGCACAGAGGATGAATAAGTTAACCCTTTACCTCCTATATTTCTGTGCATCTTGGGGGGACAGAGTAGGTGGCAGCCTCAAGAGTCAGTGCAGAGTGAGAGCAGCACTGATTGGTAGAGCAGGAGTCAGCAGGGGCTGCTTCACCAATCAGAACGCTTCTCACAGTCCAGCACACTCTGTATCTTCAGCTGTGTAGGTATCTATACCCTCCCATTCTACACCACTTCCCCTATGCTCAGCCCTTATCAGAGAAGAAGGGAAGATCTTCCCAATTGCGAACTGCACCAGACTACAGGAGACAGGTAAGGAGGGGACAAGGGTGCTAGGCATTGTGTGTGCATGTGAGTAGAGTATGTACTTTATAAGTGAGATGTGAATATAATGTATGTACAGCCATGTGTCTAGCCATGTCACTTCTTCCCTGCACTTACGCGCCGGGGAAAATGAAAGTGAATGGGGCTGGCCCCACAGCATTTTAAAAGTATCGACTGGTCAGTGCGTACTTCTAAAACACCCGGCATATAGCAGAGTGCACAGTACGACCCTATAGGATAGGAGGCAGAAATCTGCCTCAGGCAGTCTGGGTCGTTTGCTCATCAGAATTATGCGTTTGCAAGCGCCAAATTTCCAACAAGTAAATGACACTGCCAGTGCCGATAAACTGTCATTTGAACCCACCCTAAGGCCATGTCCCCACCGGTTTGCGGACTGTTTTTCAGACGGTTTACGGTTTTGCAAAAAAACAGCCGCAAACTTTTACACTGGCCGCTATGGAAAACCCGTGCAGCAGTCCCCACTGCATGGGTTTTCCCCCCGGCGGTTTTTCAAACCCAGCTGCCTGAAAAACAATCTACTTGATCACTCTTCCATCCGGTTTTCGGACAGAATATGAACAAGTAAGTGGGAAGGGGGAGGGCTTTTCTCCACTAATCACGGAGAAAAGCCCTCCCCCCGCGGCCATGTGCACAGCACACAAACCGGACAAATACCGGTCGGATAAACCAGCCGGTATTTGTCCTGTGCCGTGGGGACGCGCCCTAAATGTGTAGTGTGTCTGTGTTCAATATATGTATATATACACACACAATTTCTGGGGTACCTTGTCTAATGTAGTCTCTGGGGTACAGTGTGTAATGTAATAATCTCTGGGGTATGGTGTAATATAACCTCTGTTGTACAGTGTGTAATGTAATCTCTGGGGTACAGTGTGTAATGTAGTAATCTCTGGGATAAAGTGTGTAATGTAATCTCTGGGGTACAGTGTGTAATGCAATCTCTCGTGTATGGTGTGTAATGCCATCTCTGGGGTACAGTGAGTAATGTGGTAATATCTGGGGTACGGTGTGTAATGTAATCTCTGGGGTACTGTGTGATGTAATCTCTGGGGTACAGTGAGTAATGTAATTCATTTCTAGAGTTCAGTATGTAATATAATACATTTTTGGGGTACAGTGAATTATATTATTTCTTGAGTACAATGTGCAATTCATTTCTAAGGTGCAGTTAGTAATGTAATTTCTGTGGCTACCATGTGTAATATAATTCATTTCTGGGGTGCAGTGAGTGATATAATTTCTGGTGGATGGAAGCAATAAAATAAATTTTGGGGTACAGTATGTGACATAAGTGATTCCCGGGGTACAGCGAGATTGGGTTCTTTATTTTCCTGTTGCGTGTATAGAAAATTTAATGGAGTAGTGATGGGGGATGGGAGAGTTTAAGCGAACTTTGCTGCATTGCACAACATTTTTTATTTCCATCTAGAAGGGTAATACAGTAGGTGCACTGGTTCGGTTTCATTACCAGGGCTGCTTTTTAGTCCCAGTCTGGCTCTAAACTTCAGTAATTAGAGAGCCACTCATAACTTTACTGATTGCACCTAAAGTGTTTGCCATAAGGACTCTGCCCGGACCTGCTGGGGGAGCTCCCTCAGACCTCCTAGCTGGGTTAGAGGGGGCCGCTTCACTCAGGGAGAGGAGGGGAGAGACGGGAAGGGAGGGGAAGTGAAAGGGAAGGCGAATAAAGGAGGGAAGGAGGGAGCGATAGCAATATAGGGGATGAAAGGGAAAATTGGTCCCCCACACTTTTTGAACCAAAGTTACGCCTCTGCCTGGTGGCCATTTTCTTGTCCTATAATGACTATCCCCCAGACAAAGCAAACAAACTTTTATAACTAAATGCATTTAGGAAATTTTTCATTATGACATGTAATTTATCTATTTAATATTCTTCTTTTCCTGGAGAACCCTTTTAAGTTAGGCTAGACAGCTCTAGCCTACTCCAGATTTATCGACACAATGATAACTGACACCATAAATAAATAAAAGTATTGAAAACATATAGGCTACCATATTCTTCACAAAACATGTATAGACATTTTTTTAATAGAAGTCAGTTGTACAGTTGTAGACATTTGCCTACCTATTGACTACATACCTCACGTGTATTGCTCAAACTGTCCACATTCCAGTACCTAACGCAGAAACAAACATACTGATGCAAAAACCTAAGCAGCATACTTCTATCAAACACACACCATAGATTTCATTGCAAATCTGCAGTAACTTTACAACATGATCTCCTTGTGGATTTTCATCACAGATTTCACATTTGTGTATGGAAAGGGTTAAATCTGCAGTGAAAATCCACAAGAGAAACAAACATTCTAAGGCTTTAAAGAGAACCTGTCACATAGTTTATGCCCCCCTTGCTGAGGGCAGAACAAGCTAGTGTCAGACCTGCTGTTTCCAACGCTGTGTCTCTTATTCTGTAAGATACTGCAGTTTTCGTGTATTTAATGCTCAAATCTGCAGTTTTCAGCCAGAAGAGTCATTCAAAGAGTCATTCAAAGAATCAGTTTTTTCAAACTCTGCCCATCTGATACTAGCCCCGCCCACCTCAACTGATAAACCTATTACTTTGAATAGGTAGAAACATGTGAATAACTGTCAGTGGGTGGGGGCTAGCCTTAGGTGGGTGGGGCTAACAGCTGCTCATGAATAAGATTTGAGGGGTAAATGCTCTAAAACTACAGCATCTTACAGAATAAGGGACACAGCACTTGAAACAGCAGGTCTGACACTAACTTGTGCTGTCCTAAGCAAGGGGGGCATAACCTATGTGACAGATTCCCTTTATAGGGGTATTCTTGCTTCATTGATTGGCTTTAAACATGTAGGTGAAGGTAAATAGAGACTATTACCAAATACATTGATTTTCTGATTTTACTTCTCTTCATAGTTATGAGCAGAGCTTATCTCCTGCTTTTAAGTACAAGCTTTCCTAATTACCGTCTCTCATTGCTGCAGCAGGGCCCAGGATGGAGATGTCACTTCCTGTTATGTTTTTTAATCTTGAAAAACTTCAGCGCCTTTACATTACTTACTGACAAGCTTTAACCCATTTGAGCTCTGTAACATTGTGCACTACAGTTTATACACCTCCTACATTCATCTCACTATAGCAGGCTCAACTAGGAAAAGCAGAGCTGATATGCCAATCACTGCTATAGAACCACCCACAGTCTGACCAAGAAGTGTAAGACTGGAGCTACCTGTTGCTCTGTAAACCAGCATGATGAGACAATCTCTTTAACTAGGCCATTTTCCCTCATTCAAAACCAAGAAAATTTTCATTTTCAGTACATGCGGAATTGAAAGCTATATGCTTCATTGTACTCAATGATTTCAATCTGCTTTTCAAGACCCTTTTCTTTTTTTTTCTTTTCGTTTTAGGTCAAAGGAGACAGAATTGGTGACACCCCTGCAGCTGCATTATTTCTGTGCAGCTGCTGATTTTAAAAGGATTTTCACAAATGTTCTTGCAGATTCATTTGCCTACCGCCCAGGCATTTAAGATCGTTTGACACCCTTAAATGAGTTGTCCACTTTGTTACAAAAAGTTTATATCATTCTCCAGACGCCCATAAACTAACATAAAAAAACTATTTTCACCTTCCCCAGTCTTCGGTTCAAGCACAATTTTCTGTTTACTATCTCCTACTTCTGAACGGGCACACCACCACTGCTGCTACTGATTGGCTTCAACCCCATTAAATAGTAGATGTCTACACTGCCAGTCAATTTCTCTGTAGTAGGCACATCACCGGTACTGTGTGGACACCAAGGGCCTCGTGTATGAACACTGTCTAGGTATAAGACTTTCTTTGTTGCCCAAAGCAACCAATCAGACCTCCCCTTTCATTTCATATAGTACTCTGAAAAAAATGAAATGGGAGCTCTGATTGGTTGTTATGGGCAACAAAAAAAGTCTAAGATCTAGACAGTTTTCATACAGTTTTTCTGTATGTTAAGGTAGATTGCATGAGAATAAACTAGTACAAGGAAGAAGTTCTATTTTGTATTGCGTTATAGGTTTCTACTTACACTGTTCTACAAATTTAGGTTTAGGTTTAAAGGTGCCAGGTTCAGTTATGAAATTAACCATTTCTTAATTATTTTGACCTCTTGAATTGAAATCTGTCAATGAAAATTTTTAGTTGGCTCTTGTTTCTATGATATGAAACAGTTTTCCTTTTACTGCTGCATATAATTACTGCATACAAGTTTCAGTATTTTGAAACATTATTATTTTTGCAAATATAAAAATTCAGAATATTTTGTTATGACAATTTTCTGATATTGTCAGAAACGTAAAGGAAATGTGTCATTAAACTTGACTTATTTTTTAAATCATGATTTTATGATAAACACATTTTTTTAAACATTTTGGCTATTTTTTTTAGATTTTCCATATCTCCTTCAATATTTTTTTTTTTAATTCTTAAGTCCTGCAGTTTTTACTTTGACCACTAGGCCTAATAATATTCCAACACTTCCTGTTCAGTAGAGAAAGATTTTCAGTAATCTGCTCATGATTATTACAAGCAGGATTACACTGAAAGGTGACATCAATGTGTATAGATAACACAGGATCCACCAGTCATAATTCACCTGCTCTCCCTCCCTGGACACTGACTTCCCAGGTCACAGATCTTGCCTAGGAAACTCTTCTATAGAAGTCAATGGGACTTATCCTGCTCACAGGCTCTTATGTCCATGAAGCTGCTGTAAAACATCTTGCTAAATGCTGTTAAAAACACTGCAAGAAAGACGGCTTTCCTCACAATCTTATACAGACAGCAGAATTGAAAAATCTTTAATCAGAAAATAAAAACAACTAAAAAGAAAAGAATATGTATCAGTGTTACATAGTTAGTATGGTTGAAAAAAGGCATAAGTCAATCAAGTTCAACCAAGGGTGGGGAAAATGTGGGTGAAGGGAGGGAGATAAGGAGTATAAGCCTAGTTTCCCTACCGATGAACATTTTGAAACTCATAAGACAAGAACCAATCTGCTCTAGGGAAGATTTCATTTCTGATACCAGAGTTGCCATCAGACTGGATCTAGAATTTTACATAGCTACATAAGCATTAATATTCTTCAGTTTCAGGTAGTTATCTAAGCCTTTCTTGAAGCTCACAACTGTTCCTGCTGTGACCAGCTCCTCAGGCAGACTAAAACTTTCCCTTTAACAACAACTCAAATTACTAAAATATGTCCAAATACCATTGCAAATTTAAAACAGTTACAGAAATTGCACTACAAAATTTGGTCCTCATTCAGTGACAACTCATTTTTGCATCAGATCATTTCTTATAGTTGTCCAACAGTAATCTACAAGCATTTACGGACTCCATTTTCCTGGATATATTTTCTCCATATCTTGGTGACATTTTTCATCATGATCGTCACTCACTGCTCCACAGTTTGGAGGACAGTCTATATGCAAATATAAGAAAAGACTCTTTAAGGACATGTTACAGCCAAGACCTTGTATGTTTTAAGAAGATTTTCCACCAACTCTTCATAGTTATCTGCTCTTGAGTTTCCCAAACATTCAGTTTCCACTAATGTGAATGCTACCCATGCAGTCTTTTCGTTGCCATGCAACAAATGGAGAACTCCTCATCTTGAAGAAGCTCACAAATCTGAGGACTCCTTCCTTTATCTTTGTTTTACTTAGCCATGGAAATTTATTAATGAGATACTTGAATGATTTTGCATATTTACCCATTGCCTTTCCAAACTTGATATGCACTGGTGGTAATATGTGGGTCAACATGTGCGGATGCAGTGCATTTTTACTCTCTTGCTGAAGTGAATGTTGGAGTGACCAGTTTCTTTTAGGGGAGGGATATTCTCGGGCATGACTATCTCGCTCAAACAGAAAGCAGCAGTACTTTGTATATCCACCCTGGAGACCAAGTAAGAGGGCAACCTCCCTTAAGTCACCATAGAGGGGCCACAAATGTTGGTCACAGTTCAGAGACCTTAACAGCTGCTTCATGCTGTCAATGGTTCTTTCACTTTGACTGCATAACCAACTAGATTTGAAGGTTGTGTATTTCTATTATGCAGCAAGATGGCTTTTAGGCTTGTTTTGGATGATCGACGAAGAGCGTCCATTCCTCTGGATCATGACTTATTTTCAGGGCTTCAATTAAACTGTTGAGGTTGTTGCATGCTACAATATCATCTTCCATAAAGAAGTATTGGACAAGATCTTTATCATGGTTGCGGAACAAAACAATCTGAACATTGCCTTCTAGGAGATTCAACTGCTTTAGCCTGGAGCCCAAAAGCTCAGCCTTACTCTTGGGCAGATCAAAATCTCTAACAAGATCGTTCAGTTTGCTAACAGAAAATTTGGGTCGTGAGAGAAACATGCTTCATGACACCAAGCACTATCTTCTTCCTCTCTTTACTTGGCTGAAAATGTTTTTGGTGCTTTTGAAACCAGCAGTTCTTATGTGGTACTGGGTATACTGCAGATGGAATGTTTGGATACCGTAAAATCCACCTCTTCCTTAAAACTCTTTTCCTAATGGGGGGTTTCTCTCTCCAGATCATTGCAAAAGGCATAGACTAAATCTTCCCACTGGGTAAGATGTGATGCACATCTATTGCACCACATGTATGGAGCTGAACTCTTGTCATGATCTCCTATTCTGAAGCCAAAATACAGGCTGTAGGCTGTAGTCAAGTTGTATTAGTCCAAAAGGGATAAATTAACTCAACCTCTGAATTTATGTAAGTTTTTCTTCTGGCAAGTATCTTGTTTATAGAAGTTCATGTTCATGTATACACCAGAAGTAAGCTACAAATGCTGTATACTGGGAACAATGTGCAAATTAGGGTAAGTGGGGAAGTACAAACACTACCATGTACTCTACTTAAGCACGATGTATAGGTGTAGAGAACCCTTGATATAATGGAATGAAGTTCTGGGTATACCAATACAATTTAAACCAAAACAACTACAGGTATAACACCTAGAAAAAAGATACATAAAACATAACTTTTAATCAGAATGAATAAGAGTTGGGAAAGAAAACGAAAAAACACCCTCAAATATACCCTATCAAGGACCTGTCTACCTCAAAAATGGGGAAATCGCCCCAATAAGGGCGCCCCCACACTGGAACCTAAACTAACCCTGTCCCTAGCTACATCTAAATGAAAAAAGAGAAAGAAAAAAACAAAAACAAAAACACATATACTACAAATGGAGTGCACAAACAAAAAAAGTGCTGTGATAAATAACAATACAACAGACAATATACGTTTGATGTTCAAAAATACTATGAATTGATGATGCGTCATAGAAAGATAATCAATAACGCATAAATATTCCAACGCGTTTCCCCCCTAGATACTGGGGTTCATCAGGGAAAAATTGCAGTTGATAACAACAATACGGAACATCTAAGAAAAAATCAACAAGATGTATGCCATAAATATAACTCACATCCCTTAATGATGGAAAACAGGGCTGGTAAGATAGAGGACGGGGTCCAGGATAAGTCATGTACAGATCCCCGCTATCTGATTACTGAGACAGGTCCAAGCAGTAACAAATTCAGTGAATCACAAGCCACATATATAGCCAGGCAAATTAGACCCAATTAGTATCAGCCGTTAGCACCCTTGACTACCACAGAGCCCTGTATGCAAACGCCCAAAAAAAAAAAAAAATGTTTCAAAGGTGTTAGAACTACAAGGTCCGGCATACAATACCGGAAAATGCCTCATGCATGTACAGTAACAGGGAGGGAGAAACAAACAGTTAAATAAACTACATAGACCAAGATGCAATGTCGCTGTCACCCGGCGCATGCTCAGCAGCGCCGACGGCACATATAATGACTGCAATATCGCAGACTGAGCCGAGGCTTGAATAACAGAAAATAAACATACAAAATGGCAGTGAAGGCGCTAAGCAGTATTTTATAATTGTAAAAAACGAGCCTATAGAGCAAAATGTTTGTATGCAGCTAAACAGTTGTATATTTGTGATAAACCATATAAAAGATCCAAACTAAGAATCCTATAAGATACTATAGAGTTCTAATAGGTATATACAACGTGTATGATATACCGAAATATGGCTTATTAATACTGAACCTAAAATAGAAGAAAAAAAAAAAAAAATACGTTGTGGCAGTACAAAGGCGCTTTATAGTGTACTATAGATATAAAAACAAGCCCATAGAGCAGGATACTTATGTGCAACTAACCAGATGAATGTTAGTAATGGACCAAGTAAAAGGTCCCACACTGAAGGTCCAATGAGGTACTCAATAGATAACGTAGGTGTTCATAGCTATAATAACGTACCAAAATATGGCTTGTTGATACTGAATTTAAATAAAGCAAAAATAATATTTAACATACAAAGATGAATTTCAAATATAGATGATAAATGAAAAAATACTAGAAGAAGATACATATAAATAATGGAGCACTATGGCACACCATACCACATATTAATACTGATGATGAATAAATATGCAATATTTAGTAAAATTTTTTTTTCTTTCTCTTTTTTCATTTAGATGTAGCTAGGGACAGGGTTAGTTTAGGTTCCAGTGTGGGGGCGCCCTTATTGGGGCGATTTCCCCCCATTTTTGAGGTAGACAGGTCCTTGATAGGGTATATTTGAGGGTGTTTTTTTCGTTTTCTTTCCCAACTCTTATTCATTCTGATTAAAAGTTATGTTTTATGTATCTTTTTTCTAGGTGTTATACCTGTAGTTGTTTTGGTTTAAGTGGGGAAGTAACCAGAAGTGATCTTGGACAGGATGTTGGACTGAAAGTTAAGCTGAGTCGTGTTGCCAGACTAGTAAGCTAACTCCATAAAACCATTTAGAGAAGCCTTAGGGTTTTTGCGGGTCGTATTTCAGGGTGTAATTGTACTGCAATATGCCCAAAGTGCAGCCCACAAATACGGTAATTCATAGCTCTCATTGAAAGCTACAATTTCCTGCCATTTTCCCCAACGCTTATTGCGCGCTGGGAGAAAAAAGTGATGTGCCACTTCTTCCCGACACTTATGCGCCAGGGAAAGTGAAAGTCAATGGGGGACGGCACAAAGCATTTTAGAAGTACACACTGGCCAGCATATACTTTTAAAACACCAGGCATGTAGCAGTGTGCACAGTATGCACTGCTATATGGCTTGAAGACGTTGTGTGATTGTGATGGAATTTGACTGGAATCCAAACTATAACAATACCTGACAGAATTAGACTGGTTTGGCTATTGAGGTAGAAAAGTCTTTAAAACTCCTTGCTCTAGTCCATTTCTTTTGTATCCACACATTAAAAATTATACCCTCACTTCCCTTTTTTTCTTTTTGATTTCATAAAATTCCAACAAGCCACAGAAATAAAATATACAGCGTGGACTATTTAACACGGATAATGCTGAGCACATTCAGACTAAAGAACTATCCATATCAATGATCTATATAAAGCTTTGACATTGTTATTTATGGAATTAGCAAATTTTGTATAGAAATGGAATATATACATTATGTATGAGCAATCTTCCAGTATAGGCTCAGTGGGAAATAGTCCATGCAAAGCAAGATGTATGCTCATGTAATTCTAAAAAGGTAAAAAAGTGAATGCTAGCATATATTCTTTTATAAAAGTGAACCACTCTACTAGTATTAAGGGAACTGGCAGAAATAGATTATGCACACACATATTACAGCATACTTGATTATCCTACATACATTATTTTGAATAGAGATTTATATGCCAACCTTAAGATGGAACTGTACCTTCATTTTCAATAGAATACTAACAAGTTTAGTGATTATGCCAAAAAAAAAAAAAATGCTATAGAGTAGATGACGAGCTACCATTTGCTTTTTGAAGAGTACAATTTCAGTAATACATTTATAGTGTCTGCTCCATGGTGTCACATGTAAACATGTAAAGGTAATGCTTTACCATATAAAGGTTACAGTCTTTAATAACAATTACCTACACAGCATTATGTACATTACCCTGTAACACATTATATCATGAACAAATCCTGTTGATACTGACAGAATCTACCAACTATTACACATACAAGTCACATACTACTTTCCACATTGGCAGCATGTAGCTCATGAAGAAAGTCACGTATTGTGAGCTAGCTTGGTGAGTATATAAGGTGTGTCATAGGTTGTCTGTATACATATCCATTCTTTCGGTCATGGATAAAAAGGGGAATTTAGCGGAGTTGTAATCAGAGAAAATTATTGTCTTTTGGGCTAAGGGTGGCAGAATTTCTGAAACTGCGCAGTCTGTGAACTGTTCTCATGCTGCTGTGGTGAAAGTCGTCAGTGGACAAATGGCACCATCGTGAATAAGGGATGAGGAAACTGAAGAGCACCACGTACCATTGATGTAAGAGGTGAATATCGTCTACATAGGTGTGCAAGAGAGAATTGACATGCTACAGTGGAGCGGTTCACAAAACCAATGGGCTACCAGATGTGTGCAGATGCATGGCCATTGCATCTCTGCTAACAAAGTGGCATCGGCAGAAAAGGCTTTGATTTGTACATCCTAATCAGAATTGGAACTTTGCTGATTATCTAAGGCTTGCCTTTTATGATGATTAATGTTTTCTGTTTCATCAGACAAGTAGACATTGGTATGTCAGGCAACAAACATCAGAGGAGAAACACCAAGCAACCATTGCTGGAAGAGCAAAAGCTGGTGGTGGCAGCTTTATGGTCTAGGGACTATTTTTGTGGTTTTCTTTGGGCCCCTCATCCATCTGGATGGCACTTTTAACTAATTTTGGTATCAATCTATCCTTTCAGATCAAGTACACCCATACATACTGATTATCTTCCCTGGAGTGGATGAAATCTTCAAGCAAGATAATGCAATAATTTACACAGCTAAAAATGTCCGACATTGTGTTAAAGAGCAAAGCCAAAACTTTCAAGTATTGCCTGGGCCCCATAATCCTCCAGACTTGAACCCATTTGAGCACTTGTGGGACCAATCCAATTGGCGCTTTTGTTCTGTGGTGCACCCTCCAGCAGTTGTGGAATGCAGTCAGCTT
This sequence comes from Phyllomedusa bahiana, assembly GCA_025379985.1. Lineage (NCBI taxonomy): Eukaryota > Metazoa > Chordata > Amphibia > Anura > Hylidae > Phyllomedusa > Phyllomedusa bahiana. The sequence goes on from JAODAL010016299.1 coordinate 39,260, forward strand.
GGCTCCAGATACCTATGAAAAACTATCAGGACCTTAAAGACTCACTCCCAGTCAGTCTAGCTGCTGTCCATGCTGCATATAACGATTACTCATGATATTAGCTGGGAGATATAACATTTCTTTTGAATAGTCAATTTCTTATGGGATTTTACCATATTGTCAAGAAATCTTATTAAATTTGACCATATATATGTGCTAATTGTTGGCAGATCCCACTAATATCAAAAGGATCTGCATATTACTTAATGTGTATTAACCCTCTCAGGTTGCAGACAGTTTTGATCGCTATGACGGAGCCCCATTTTTTAAATCTGACATATTTCAATTTAAGTGGGAATAACTATTTAATACTGTTACTTATTAAGGTGATTCAGAGAATGTTTACTTGTGACACATTGGATCAAAATGTTGTGAAAATATGGAAAAATATTCAAAGTTCAAAAGTTTCTGTGTGGAAAACAGATAAACCACACAAAGTAGTTAATGATTAGAATCTACCATATGTCTACTGTAGGTTGACATCATTTTTTAAATGTCTTTTAATTTTATTACCACATTAGGGGAAAGTTAGTAGCAATTTTCAAGAAAATGTGCAGCTTTAAAAGGCCTGTATGTTAGACACTTTCATAAATTACTTCATATAAGAAACTGCACCCCTTAAAGTATTCAAACCACTAATTAGGAAGTTTGTCAACCATTTCAAAACTTCCTTTTTTTCTGATTTTCCATTTTTATCCATTATTCACTGGAACACAGTAGATATAACCAAATAAACAGAAATCAATATTGATTCCCCTAATATTCTGAATTTTAAAAATATCCCATATGTGACTGTAGGGCACTACAGTGACTCAACCACAGCACTCAGAATAGGAGAAGGGGGTCTTATTTACATTAGGATATTTTGCCATTACAGGTCTGATAAAGGTGATAAAACTTAATTGAAGAAACCTAAGAAGACCACTTTTGGGAATCTACACACCTTAAAAAATATATCCAGGGGTGTAGTGAGTATATTGACCACACAGGTGTTTCACTGATTTTTATAGTTTTGGGTTGTAAAAATGAAAATTTAGGGCCACATGTATGAAACCTGTCTAGGTCTAAAATTCACTTTGTCGCCCATAGCAACCAATTAGAGCACCCCTCTCATCTTTCCAGAGCACTATATGAAATGAAAGGGGCTCCCTGATTGGTTGCTATGGGCAACAAAAAGTTTTAGACCTAGACAGTTTTCATACAGTTTTCAGGCTTGCCTATAACCTTCACTAAACTTGTCACTACTTCCTCCATAGACATGTCTGCCCCTCACCTCCTGTCTCTTTCCCCCTCCTTGTAGATTGTGAGCCCTCGCGGGCAGGGTCCTCTCTCCCTCTGTCGTGCCAATTGTCATTATCCCTTATCACTGTACTCGTTTGACTTATGTAATGTATGTAACCCCCTCGAATGTACAGCGCCCTGGAATCAATGGCGCTTTAAAATAAATAATAATAATAATAATAATAATACATGTGGTCTTTAATTTTTTCCAATAATATGCAGTTTTAGCTGACAATGTTTCATTTTTTTAAGAAAACTTGGAAAAAAAGCAATATCTTAAATGTGGGTGTAAACTACTGTTTGGGCGCATGGCACGGCGTACAAAGGAAGGCGCGCTATTTGGCTTTTGGAACGCAGATTTTGGTGGGTGCCGTGTCACATTTGCAAAGGCCCCAAAGTACCACAACAGGTGAAACTTTTCAGATACATATAATAAATAGGCTCACCTCGTATGATGCACTTATTCCTCGGATCCCCCGTGGCTTTGCGGTAACAACAGAGTCCATGTAGCAAGGATAGCAACATCACTCCAACTAGCGAAACAAACAACTTCCAGATCCGGATCAAAGTGAACACATGTATCCTTATTAACTAAGACAGTGCAGCAGCAGTACACACAGGCTAAAAACTTGCCGATGCGTTTCGAGCTCAGCGGCTCTTGGTCACTGCCTTAAAACTACAACATTTACAACGTTTAAAAACATATGTTAGCCAATAAGCATTTGCAATACAAATTACATCACATCCTGTTTAGGTAGTACGTGCCTTAAAAGGCCAGGGAAGCTAAACAATACATAAGAGGATTAATATATGTAAAGCAGATCTGTCTTATAATTTAATCCATATGGGACCCGAGTTCCCAAATTTAAAATCCAATATGCTTCCCTTTATTGTACTTTACCTGCCCAATCCCCTCCCTGATAGGGCTTGTTTACTTGCTCTATGGCATAGAAAGCAAAACTGGAGTAGTCACCATTGTGGACTTCAATGAAGTGTTTGGCCGCTCCTGATACATGTTTATTTTTTATACTGTAAAGATGTTCTGCTATTCTTGTTTTTAACTTTCTGGTGGTACAACCCACATACTTTGTATTGTCACAAGCAGTGCATTCCACTATATATACCACATGATAGCTATCGCAATTTAGAAGTTTAAGTATTTGATATTCTTTAGTTTGATCTGCATTACTAAAGTTAGAGGTTCTTTTAACCAATTTGCACACATTGCAACGGTTACCTCCACATGGAAAAAATCCATTTGTAGATAGCCAAGTGATTGGTGGATCACTAGGATGGAGAGCACTAGGGGAAATGATATCCCCTAAGGACTTACTACGTTTAGGTACAACTTTAACCCCTTTCTCCACAATTTCTGAAAGGACAGGGTCTTGCCGCAGAATATTTAGGTTTTTATAAAACAAAGTTTTAATTTCCCTAAAATTGTTACCATATTTAGTGGAAAACACCAATGGATTGCCAGTTATATTATCCTTATGTGTTTTCTGAACGGACCCTTTTAAAAGTTGTTGTTGTGTTTTTATTCCAATTTTATTTTTAGCTTCAGCTAAATTACTTTGAGTATAGCCTCTCTGCCTTATTCTGTAATCTACTTTTTTGATTTCCTCCAAAAAATCCTTTTCCTGAGTACATGAACGATTTAACCCTAACAATAACGTCGCCATATGGATGTCCTGTCAACAATGTCATATAAATTGACAGCTATCTCTATTAAATATAGAGTTTTCTTTGAGTTTAAGCTTCCTGTACAGAGTACTGATAACACGACCCAATTTTACATCGCCTTTCAACAAAATGTCTAAAAAAGGCATCTGGACTTTATTCCAAATGCCAGTAAATTTTAAATTGAACTGATTCTGATTAATGTAATGAAAAAAAACTCTTGTATATGGTATGCTTACATCGTAAACCCCATTAGAATCAAGAGCTTTTTCATCAGTGCAGGCGCCCATTACATAAAAAACAGTACCAAAATGGATTGTACAACAATTATACAAATTTATAATCGATGCTCCGCACCATGGCCATAGAGTACAATACAGTCTAGCTAGATGGGTAAGGGTGATAAAAGGAATGAGTAGGCTTCCCATGAGAAGCGTCCATAGAAGTTGCAAGAATACTTATTTTCAAAACTTGAAATATTGTTGAGTTGTGTAGTAAAATATTCAATGGCAAGCATAATAAATTCTTGTAGCTCAGGCTCATATGTACTAAATGCGAACGAAAGAGAAATGCCGAAGCTGTTTGTTTCACTAGTTGGAGTGACGTTGCTATCCTTGCTACATGGAAACTTTTCAGAAGTCCCCCTATTTTGGATTCAACACCTCTTAGAGGATTGATCTAGGGGTATATTGTACATTTTGAGCTCACAGGTGTTTCACAGTATTTTTTAACATTGGACTGTGAAAATGGGAAAGCAAACCCAGCAGTTCCGCCATTGTTTTTTGAGTTTCATTTTTATAGAGTTTGCTGTTTGGTATCAATGACATGATAACATTACTATATGGGTCAGTACAATTACAGCAATATAAATTTTGTACAGTTTTTTTTTTTACTACTTTTACATAATATTTAAAAGTGTAGAGGTGTGTTTTAAAAAATGCTTTTGTATGGCACTATAGTCCGACAGCCATAATTTTTTTGTTTTCTTTATATAGAGCTGATTAAGGGCTTTTCTTGCGGGATGAGCTGACTTTTTTATTGGTATCATTTTAGGGCTCATATGATACTTTGTTTTTTATCAACAATTTTGGAAGGCAGAAGGAACAAAATACAGCAATCTTAGTAGTGTTTTTTATTTCTACGTTTTAAGACGGCCACTGTACAGTAAAAATGACATATTAACTTTACCCAGCAGATCAATAGGGTTACAGCAATACCAAATTTATATATATTTTTATGCTTTACTGCTTTTACACAATAAAAACAATTTTATTTTAAAATGCAAACATGCTTTTTCATCATCATAGTTTGAGAGACAGAACTTTTTTTCTCATTCAAAAAGGTTTTATTGAAATCAAAATGGGTACAAGAATACATACAATTAAAGTATCCAAATTTCCATCAAAGTAGAGCAGAAACATATTACACAGATCAGGCTGCAATAGAGGATACACAATTGAGTCAGAGACTAACAAATACAGGTAAGCGATAAGACTCAGTCATTCTGGGTACAGCTGTCAATGTAAGGGTTCTCTAGAATGGGAGGCGAGGCTTGGTTAGAACCCCAGAAGAGTTAACTCAGCGTTATTCCTCTAGTAGCACTGGAAGTGTAGTTTATGCTTTTCACACGCGTAGCGCATGTGGAAACTTCGCATAACTGGGGAAAATAACAAAGAACAAGTGGTAGGAGAGGTTGGTGTAAAAAAAGAAAAAAATCTGTCAAACCTTCACAATCCTCAATAATACTGTCACCATCCTCAATAACACAAACAGCAGCCACATGGAGGGGGGACGCATCACATCTCAGCAGGAGGAACGATATAGATCCGTCTGGCAAAAAGCTAGCCAGTCCTCCCAAGTTTGAAGGTGCTTTATTGCCAACTGGGGGAGTCGTTGCGTAACTCCTCCATGCGCTGTAACACATGAACTTCCTGCAACCAAGAGGATATGGACGGCCTTGATGTGGATAGCCATAGTCGAGGAATGACCATCTTTGCAGCCAAAATAAGGAAAGAGAGTAAATGGGTCCTAAGACTGATTGTCAGGAGAGGAACCTGGAGGAGGAGCAATATCGCTGGATCATTCGATAACCTTATTCCTGTGATGGAATGCATGTGGTCCAACACTCGCGTCCAGAAGGGCTGAATCTCCGAACAACTCCACCAGACGTGAGCCAGGGTACCAACCGCTGCCTGACAGCGCCAGCATATAGTAGAAGTCCCTGGATAAAGGGAATGCAAAAGTGCCGGAACTCTGTACCAGCACGTGGCTATCTTGTAATGGAGCTCTTGCGCTTTTACAGAGACCGACAACTTATGAGAGAGGAAAAACATTTTTTCCCATTGCGTACAGCGGCAAAAAATGGCTTGGGGAGTACAATAGGTATAGCTTGGAATACATACAAGAGACGAGGAAAGACATTCATTTTTATGATGTTGATACGTCCAATCCAAATGAAGTGCTTCCATTCCCACCTCAAAAGGTCACCACCTATAATATTAAGCATTGGTAGGAAGTTGAGTTCAAAAGTCCTATCCAAACATGCAGGGATACGCACCCCAAGGTATTTGAAAGAAGAGGTGGACCAGGGGAAGGGGAAAGAAGACCTCAGCTGTCTAAGGAGTCCATCCGCGATATTTAGACTTAAAGCTACACTCTTGGTCATATTAATTTTGTGCGGGCTAAAGGAGCCAAACTGCAGCAAAACTTTAAGTACGGCTGGCATCGATTCCATGGGCTATGAAAGGTATAGCAACAAGTCATCCGCAAATGCCAAGCACTTGACCTGATGGCTGGCAATGCGAATACCATGGATGGAATCCTCCGCTCTTATGGCCTGCATGAGATGCTCCATCACTAAATTATAGAGCAGGGGAGATAAAGGACATCCCTGCCTGGTAACATTGCTTATCACAAAGGGGGCAGAGAGCTCACCATTAACTCGAATTTTCGCTTGGGGAGAGTGATAGAGGGCTGAAATTCAATTCATCATTGCTGGTCACAAACCCAAACGCTCCAGCACCCCCCACAAGAAGGACCAATCTACACAAACAACGGCCTTTTCGGCGTCTAGGGATAGCATTACGCAAGGGAGCTTGGCGGTATAGATATGTTGGAGTATGGTAAATGTTTTTAGCGTGTTATCCCTTGCCTCTCTAGAGGGAACAAATCCAACCTGATCTAGGTGTATAAGCGAGACCAGAAGGGGACTAAGGCGTAGGGCGATCAATTTAGCAAAAAGCTTGGCGTCATTATTTATGAGGGAAATAGGGCGGTAGCTGGGGCACAAGGTGGGATCCTTGCCATCCTTCGGGATGACTGTAATATGTGCCCATAAGAATGCAGAATCAAAGCGAGATCCCGTAGATACCTCATTAAAAACCACCAAGAGGGAGGTCGAGAGAGTGTCAGCCAAAGTTTTGTAAAAAATAGCAGTGTAGCCACCTGGACCTGGGCTTTTTCCCATAGTGAGAGCAGCAATTGCACTTTTGAGCTCCTCAGGACCGAATGGCTCCTCCAGAGAGGTGAGGAATTGAGGATCCAGAGGAGGTAAAGCGGTATTGGAGAGGTACGAATGCAACGCTGTTAAAGGGTCCCTTTGTCCGGTAGCACCCTCGGGAGGGGAAAGATTATATAAATCGGTAGAGTATGTGTGAAATTCTTTTAAGATATCTCTAGTGAGATGGCTAAGCGGCCATTTGAGTTTTTAATAGCCGGGATGTACAATGAGGCCCGTTTGTCTCGTAGGGCGCGTGCCAAACATCTACCGGGCTTGTTGCTCCGGGTATAAAAGGAACTGGAGCAAAGCTGGCGGTATCGTTTATGCTTGTGGTCCATCAGCCGGAGTATTTCATGTCGAGTGAGTATCAAGTCTCTGAGGTCCGACTCCAGGCCCATGGACTTGTGGGACAATTCGAGGCAGCCAGAACTTTTTTTAACACTTCTGTGTACATAGCTTTGTTTTTTGCGGGATGAGTTGACATTTTTATTGGTACCATTTTGAGGGGGACATGAATTTTTGATCACCTTTAAATCGTTTTTTGGGGAGACAAGATGAAGAAAATACAACAATCCTGGTAGTGGTATTTATTTTTAACAGCACTCACTGTGCAGTATACTTTTTTTTTGCGGGATGAACTGATATTTTCACTGGTACCACTTTGGGGTTTCTATGAATTTTTGATCGCTTTTTATACCATATTATGTGCTGCATGATAAACAAAACTCACAATTCTGTCACAGTTTTTTTGTTTTTTTTCATGGTGTTTATCAGGTGGGTTATATAATGTGACAGATTTATAGGCTAAGTTGTTATGCACGCAGATATACAAAATATGTGTATTTTTTTTATCTCTTTTGGAGCCATTGCCATTTGTAATGAGGAAAGGGCAATGTGTGTGTTTTTACTTGTCCACAAAGGGGACTTTACTCAGTGATCTGTAGGTTGTTGTTCAATATATAGCAATACATGTCAGCTCTGCTATGTGTTGTATATGACTCATCCTGAAAGCATTTGTCATCCTTTTGGATTTTCATGGAAGTCATTATGCAATGGAGCGGAGGGCGGAATGGAGATTGATGGAGCTCCCTCCCTTTGTCTTTACCTTAGCTACCATGGCCGTGATTGACTGCGGCATCTAAGGGGTTAACCGGCCGTGACCGAAGCAAACTCCAGTCCCAGCCCATAGCATCTGAAGCAAGTTGTATTACACAGATGACTTCATGCGCTGATCATGTGAGTTTTCCTGGATGTACCCAGTACATTCGATTGCAGTAAGTGACTCACAATCAGGAAGTTCGGTACAAATTGGTTAAGCTAATACTGAAGGAACACTATAAATGGGTTAACCAATAAATAAATGCATGATGTTACAGTCAGTGAGGGCATAAAAAAGCTGATTCTTACCTACCGGATCCCCGCCACTGCCACTTTGAAGCTACCCAGTGAGCCACTCCTCTTCACTTCTGGGCTCTCATTCTGACACATGGGAGAGGCTCGCACTCACTTCACAGTACAGTGTAAGCCTCTCCAGCATGTCATGGTAAGAGCCATGAAGTGAAGTGAAGCAGATCACTGGGTAACTCCGGAGAAGCAGCAGTGTGGGATAGATAGGTATAACTTTTTTTCTTTTTTTGACCACCCTAGCCAAATGTCATGAATTTTGTTTGTAGTGGACAACCTCTTTAAAAAATATCAAACCCCCTTGTCTTGACTGGAAAGTTGTGGAGGCCATTGGGAGGTGGATACATCTAAAAAGTGGACAAAAACATAATTCTAAACCATCCTCTAATTGAAATATTGGGCTTGTGCTCTGTTTTCATAACTAATTGGCAGACAGAATGGTACAGTCCAGTATGACGTTCTATCCAGGTCAAGAAAGAAAACCTGACCATAATTTATACATTGCTATTTTAAAAGAGCTGAATCTGTAGAGAACAGTAGCCTTGATGAAGATGTGAACTGAGCCTTAGGAGAAAGTGTATGTTTACCTCTTAAGGGAAAAAAAATCATCAAACAGGACAAGTAAATACCTACCAAACTTAAGATGTGCATTCACCTATGTAGTTGTATGGCAATACGAAAATTATGCATCCTTACCTAAAGTGGTAAGAATAATTGAATTGCTGAGGAAAATTGGAACTTGATGAAAGAAGTGAAAGTGATGGACATTTTAGTCATATTGCCATGTATAGCATGCAGTATTCATGTTGGATTGGGGATGTACATTATTTATAACAAAGAAAGCTTGACAGTGAAATGTATAAAGTGAATCAAGAAATGCCAAAATGCCATGGGCAACTGATGACAGCAGAAAATAATATATTATAATTTAAGAAGAACCTTTAAAGGCAATGTAAAGAATGTGTGGAGGGAAAGAATATCTACAGTAAGATAATATATGTATATTAATATATATATTAACAACAATTGACAAGTAGATGACAACATACACACCATATACATTTCAACAGGAATCAGGTGTGAGAAGACTGAGGCAGCTTGAGTTTTATATCAAAAAGCACAATCAAAAGAACAGTTACAACAGTAGGAGGTATAACCAGGTGGGGGTGGGGGTGGGGGGGGGGGTAGTACCTTATTGCCCGGTCAGTCCACTACTTGTTCTTCCTTTATAAAAGGTAAGTAAATATACCTTTGGATTTCTATAATGGAAGGAAGTTTAGAGCTTTTCTGTTTTTTAGTACATATCTGCACATTGGATAAAAAAAAAAAACAGTTCACACCAGTATGCAGAAAAGTCACAGTACAATACAGGGAATATTGCTCAAGTGCAAAAATCCTGATTAACAACCACTCACATGCCTACTATCCATGAGGGGGGTGTTCAGTAATATTATATAATATTATAATTACACATATATAAGGCTTATATTGGATGCCAGTTATATAGTTCCGCAGAGTTCCCAGATTTTCTCTGCTTAACACAAACTATTTACATGTCCTCTGGGCAGTAAACATCAGGAATGTTAGCCACAGAAATCTGCCACCTCTCATTGCGGCTGCAATCCTCCTCCTCTTCGTGATTCTCACTCTCTCTCTCTGTGCTAAGGCACAAGCCCCAACAACTGTCAACTCTCTCTCTCTCTCTCTCTTAACTGTCATTAATTGCAACTTCATTCCCCTCAGCACCAGCTGGCTCCCCTTCTCCTCAGCCCAGCTCCACCCCTTGAGCTTGCTGATCGGCTTTCCAGCCCCACTGTTAGGGTATGTTCACACGGCATTTTTGGATACGATCTCGGGTCCGTGTTGGACCCGAAAATTGCATCCAAAAACATAGCGTTGATCGGATCCAACACGTATCCAACACGCAACTTTATTATAGGGCTCCTGCTGCGTCTTTCGCCAATGCTGATTTTGATGATTTACATTGCGAGCAGGTAAGTGGCAAAACACAAAAAACTGCTCATTGTTAGATGCATGTTTGGGTCCATCTAGACAGACCCAAACACGCATCCAAAAGCGTATGTTCACACGGAGCAAACGCGCTGTGTGAACATACCGCTACTGCGTGCCTGATGTTGCCTTATTTACTTGTTCCTTGTGATAACCAGGCCACCATCCTCCTGGTTTCCCATGGCAACTACCTGTGTTACCAGGCTAACACAAATATAACCCCTTACACTAGCGAGAAGAAAAGCATCAACCATCAGTAAAGAGTTTAGGTTTCATCAGAGAAGTGGGACTGCCAGTGACCATTGTACTGATCTCCCTATAACAATTTGAATTAAATCATAGACATATGACCAGTAGTGTTGGGCAAGGTCTCACTCCCATCTGATGTGTAAAAGTATGCCTACCAATGTGTTGGACCTTTAAACAGACCTGAGTAGAATTGGGATAATTGTTTGTTAAACAATGTGGTATAAGATACTAACTATGAAAAATGCTTTTGTGATAATTTTAGATCATTTGCATTTAGATCATTTGTGGTCAAAAGTCAACATGAAATACCACTGTTGAGGTGAAGATGATATTGAAGGGTTGCCTGACAGATCCTAAGTTGAAAAAAATGTCTCTGATCTGGATATTTTTTAAAACTTTCAGTTACGTAGACCAAATTTGTTTGCAAAATGTTGAAAGTGAGTTAAAAAATAGGGGAGCCTCTATATCAGATATAACATGCTAGACAAGGGAGAGAGGCATATCCTGCAACCTGATCGAGATTATTGAGTTCTTCTCTAAAAAAAACTTTCAGATATTCAAACCTGTGACAACAGTAGGTATGTTTGTGGTTAGGAAGCCAGTCAGTAAAAATTAGTGATTCCATGTTAACCCATTGTTTAGTCAATGGAAAGCCACCACAGTTGCCATTTGCTATTCAGGTACAATATTTTAAAGTTAGAATTACGAGCCTTTATTGCTGCATTTTTTTTTGCTAATAATGAGCTAAATTAGTAGTAGTACAGTAGTAAGTAATTTTGAGACTCCTAAGAGCCAATTCAAGGCTGCAGGAATAAGTTATTTTACTCGTAATTGGGCTTGTAAATGATAGATTACCTTGGCTGTGTTACAGTCAAAGGAAGTTTTATTGAAGCTTTGAAGAGTGACCAATTTTTGCTGGATTTGCAAAGTGAAGGATTGATTGGAGGCGGATGGATTTTTCACATGCTAGTTTATGGGTCCATCCAGCTTCCATTGGTCATAGCCAGATTTATTTTTCAGGTTTAACATCTCACTCCATAAATGTTGGTGACATGTTGGGTTTGGAGACTATTAAAGAAAAGGCATCTGTTTTTTGTGAAAAAATTTTGTTGGTAAGGAAATGAGTGGTCCACACTGGGTTTAATCCAAATGAAACCAACTTATTTGGTATTTTATTTGGCATTATTTATATGTTCAGTAAATGGTGGAATGTAATTTTATATTCAATATATGGTAGTATTACTTATGTGCACAGTATTTGAAGGCATTGTTTATGCACACATTATATAATAGCATTATATTTGTGTAATATATCTGTGTGCATGTACATAAAGTGAGATTTTGGGTTTGTTGTGGGCAGGGGCTTCAAACTGGCAAGCCAAATTTCTGACTCTTAAATTTATCCACACTCTGTGACTCTACCTCTAACTCTGACTCCTTTATAAATAGCTCATGAATAATGAATGGTGATATCAAAGATGATATAGTAAAATGGTGACATCAGGCTCCCATCATTATCATGTAACTAGAATCTTCACCTTAAGATTAAAATAAACAAATCACAAAGGTTCTGATGGTTTAAGGGATTTAAGTAATGTGATAGACAGGCCCCTGTTTTTAATATGTATGGACTGTATAGTAACTTGTAAAGGATTGGCACATAGCAAATGTGGTGCCAATATTCAAAAAGGGGTCAAAAAGTGATCTCAGAAACTATAGGCCAGTAAGTTTAACCTCGTTTGTAGGTAAATTGAAGGTTTTCTAAGAGATGCTATCCTGGAGTATCTCACTGAAAATACATGTATAACTCTGTTCCAGCATGGGTTTGTGAAGGATCAGTCCTTTCAAACTAATCTCATCAGCTTCTATGAGGTAGTTAGTTCTAGATTGGATCAGGGTTAGGCATTGGATGTCATATATCTAGATTTTTCTAAAGCATTGGATACTTTGCCACAAAAATTTGGTAAGTAAAATGGGAATGCTTGGATTGGGGGAAAATATTTTCAAGTGGTTGAGTAACTGGCTCAGTGATAGAAAACGAAGGGGGGTGGTTAATGATACATACTCAGACTGGATCCTTGCTACTAGTGGGGTAACATAGGGGTCAGTAGTGGGCCCCATTCTCTAATATTTTCATTACACATGGATTGTGTAGTAGAATATCAATCTTTGCATATGATATTAAGCTCTGTAAAGTAATCAACACAATAGAGGATAATACTTTATTACAAAGGGATCTGGCTAAGGCCTGAGCAGAGAAGTTGAGGTTTAAATGAGGTTTAGCATGAATAAATGCAAGGTTATGCACATGAGAAGGAGAAATCCATTCCATAATTATTTGTTAAATGGAAAAACTCTGGGGTAAAAGTGACATGGAAAGGAACCTGGAAATCTTAGTGGACCGTAAACTTAGCTGTAGCAGCCAGTGTCAGGCAGCTGCTGCCAAGGCAAATAGGATCATGGGATCAACTAAAAGGGGCATGATGAAAACATTATTCTTCTATTATACAAATCACTGATCAGACCACACATAGAATAATGTGTACAGTTTTGGGCATTAGAAAGACATTGTGGAGCTTGAAGCTTCAAAGACAGGCAAGAAAAGTAATAAAAGAACTGGATGGACTTTCATACCCAGAAAGATTAGCAACATTAGGGTTATTTAGTTTAGAGAAAAGACGGCTTTGGGGGGACATAATAAATATGTTTAAATATATCAAAAGTCTATATAAAGATCTCTCCCAAGACCTATTTATACCCAGGATTGTATTTGGAACAAGGGGGCATCCTCTATGTCTTGAGGAAAGAAGGTTTCTACAAAAATATAGAAAGGGATTCTTTATTGTAAGAGCAGTGATACTGTGGAACTCTCAGGCAGAGGAACTTGTCAAGGTAAATTCAGCTTTACAAACTATGTAACTATGACAAAATTAGCTTTTTGTTGACATATCTGGAAACCAAACCAATAACCCTTTTATTTTATTTTTATTTTTATTGACAAACTTTATTTCACTTTTATTTTTTACCTTTCTGTCTCAATAAGACACATGCAGTTTCTTGATTTCCTATACAATATCCTGAAAAATATATGTATTTCAGTATATAGTCATCTTTCTGCTAAATAGTACTATCATAGCAGGTTTGGTGTTGAACCAGCTGTAGATGACAACCAATCCAATTCCTGCTGTTGATGAAGCAGGATTAGCTTCTCAGCCTGGTCCATACTCCCTTTCCAGACATCAAGGCATAATTTATCGTCAAGTGCCGAAAAGAGGTTGAATTTTTAATATTGGGAAACATTGTATGAAAATTGTAATGTATCATAGATATATTCAAATGTAGCAGCCACCAATTGAATGTTCATGGAATGCTACGCAGCTCACAGTGCTCATACCCTTTGTATTAATCCTTTACTGACAAATGATGTACAGTTACATCATGATGCCACTAAGAAGGAATGGAGCCGGCTCCATATACAGCAACTCATTGTTGTTAATTACAGCCGGAACGTGCTACTAGCATAGAGTGGCAATGCACTTAATGGTGCAATGAGTCAAACATTTACTTGGTGCCTTTTTCAGAAAAGTGTGATCTAATCAGACAGAGCTGGAGTGATGAATACTCATCTGGATATGTGTGGTTTAGAGGAGCTCGGCAGTAGGATTCTCATCTGGATAGCTAGGAAAGCTATGTATATAAGTAGTTAGTAGCAAGATGACCTTGGGTTCTGTTTGGTCTGTTGATGCAAAATGTCTTTGTATGAAAGGCACAGTAAAGCCTGTTTCACATATGCATCAGAGGTTCCTTTCAGAACGAAATCTCCTATACAGATCTGAACCTAGGCTAATGCTGGTTGGGGAATACTTGATGAAAAATCCAATTTGTTGAAATAAACCTCTTGCGTCGTGAATCCACCCTCTAGAATATAGATGAACGAATGATATTGAAAAAAATAAAAATAAATAAATAAATAAATAAATATATATATATATATATATATATATATATATATATATATATATATATATATATATATATATATAAAATATCAGGTAGGATTGCTAATGTACTACTGTTGCGAATGGCGCCGCAGCATGCAAGTCAGGCTGCGGGCGCATTCGTAGCTCAGTAGGTGCCCCGGTGCCGGGAGCGGGTGGCGCCGCGGTACACGTATCAGGCCGCGGGCGCATTCGTTCCCCGAGCAACATATACTCACCCGGCCACGCCCCTGCCCGTCAGCATCCTCCTGCCAGCTGGTGCGTGCCTCCCCATCTGTTAGGGCGCGCGCATGCCGGCTCGCTCAGATTTAAAGGGCCAGCGCACCAGCGGTAATTGGTGATTGCCGACTGCTGACCCTATATCAATGCTCCACCTCCAATGTGACCTTCCCGGATCTTTAGTGCCTTGTGCCTATCGAAAAAGCGTTACCTGAGTCTTGTCTATATCCAGTGTACCGAACCTCTTGCCTCCGTCTCCCGACTACGAACCATTGCCGCCTGTCCTGACCTTACTGCCTGTCCCCGACTATGACCTAGCCTAACGATTTTGTACCACGCTACACAAGTCACGTCAGGGGTTACGACCTGGTAGACTCCGGCCACAGCAAGTCCATCCCGCTTTGCGGCGGGCTCTGGTTAATACCGGGACCTACTTAGATTCCGCTCCCTGGCGTGGCTTATACCATCGCTTGCGGTGGTCCAGTGGATCCACTACCTGTCCATCCATTACAATTACATAGTTAAAGTGTTGTTTTTTCCCTAAAGTGTTGATCCAGAGGAAGGAAAAAACCCCCATGAGATGGAAGCCAATTGTCTCATCAGTTGCTTTCCAACTCCAATCTGGCAATTGGAATAAATCCCTGGATCAACGACCCTTCTCCAGAATCCTGAACAATATGACTTGTTATACTATTACACTCTAGAAATTCATCCAGACCCTTGAGAAAACACTGGTCTATCTTACAACGTGGTTGTCCAGAAATTATGCCATTCTCTAATTCTCCCCTCATGTCCTATAAGAGGATGCTTAATTTGCAGGATATGCTGTTTAAATCTGGTTCATTTAACCCCTTACTGCATCTGGACATATGGCTACATCCTGATGGCGGTAAGGGACTTTCTAGCAGCATCGTAATACGATCCCGCTACATAGATGGCGGGTGCCGGCTGTTAATTGCAGCTAACACCCACTTTTAACAGCATGGGATGAAGCCAGCTCCATCCCGTGCTGTTTAACTCTTTAGACACCGCAACAAACATGGCTGTGGTATCTAAATGAATGAGAAACGGTGCTGCTTATCGCTTCTCACTCAGATCGGGGCACCCGTGGCAAGATCACGGGGCATTGATTGGTTTACACGGCAGCTGAAAGCCTTGTGAAGGTTTTCATCACCACCATGTTTTCTGTTTTACTATTTGCTGCATTTGGCAGGAAGTAAAACCACCATATTGGTATACCCTATTGCATTGTAATGCAATCCAATAGGCTGTATAAATGATTGGGATCCCCAGTGGTGAAGCACCCTATGGGGACTTAAAATTAATGTTGAAAAAAAAAAGATTTAACGTTCAAATCACCCCCTTTTGTCGTTTTACAAATATAAAAAAACAAAATAATAAAAAACTTTACTAAAATACATAATTGATATTGCTGCGTTCGAAAAAGTCCAATCTATTAAAATATAACATTATTTATTCCATAAGCTGAACACCATAGACTAAAAAAAATCCAAATGGTCACATGTCTACAATATGTAAGTAGTATCCATACTAATGATTGAGTAATTATGTGATGATAATACCTTTCCAATATGTACAATTGAGTGATTGCTGTACTTATTGATAGCTGATTTTATAGCTCTTTTTTACAATGTATTTACTTTGTGTTGGGAGCAGTATCACTGTCAGTGATTGGTCTCCACTAATTGGTTGTCAATTAGTAGACAGGTCAGGTACACTTGTTTGATATTCTTGACAAAGCCCTGTGTTAAGGTTGAAACGTTGCATGTATTTTTGGGTGTTTTGGAGGAAAAAAAATTTTTTTTCAGTACAAGTTTTAACCATTTGGATTCAGGGGCTGAAGACAGTGCATCCTTCATCTTGATATGATAGTGCTGTTGGGTCCTTTTTATATTTATTATACTGAAGCAGAGCATGTTACTCTCCCTTCAGAAACTGGGCTGCAGGGCAGTATTCCAAGATGATAACGATTCCAAACACATCTCCAAGACAACCCCTGCGTTGTAAAAAAAAAACAAAAAAAACGATAAAGGTGCTGGACTGAACAAGCATGTCTCCAAACCTAAACCCTATTGAGCATCTGTGGGGTATTCTCAAACAGAAGGTTGAGGAGCGCAAGGTCTTTAACATTCACCAGCTCTTTGATGTCTTCATGGAGGATTAGAAGAGATATCCAGTGCCTGCAACCTGTGATGCCCAAGAGAGTTAAGGCAGTGCTGGAAAATAATAGTGGCCACACAAAATATTGACACTTTGAGCACAATTTGTCCATTTTCACTTAGGGGCGTACTCACTTTTGTTGTCAGCGGCTTAGACATTGATGGCTATGTATTGAATTACACCAAACTTACACTGTTATAAAAGCTATACGCTGACTACTTTACATTGTGTCAAAGTGTTATAGTCTCATTTTTCAAGAAAAGATATAAAATATCAACAAAGCCCTGAGGGGTGTACTCCCTTTTGTGAGATACTGTATATACACACACATAGACAGATATATATATATATATATATATATATATATATAATATATATATATATATATATATATATATATATATATATATACATACAATATTTGATATAGATATATATATAATATGATATAGTATATATATATATATATATACACATATATATACTATATATATATATATATATACGTATATATATATATATATATATACATATATATATATATATATTATATATATATATATATATAAAATATATATATATATAAAATATATCACCCACTAGAAGACTAGCAGACCACTGCAGTGATGATAAATGTTCGCTTCTTTAATTTGATCGACATGCTGTGAAATATCATTCGGACAAGCTTAGGTGGTAAAATACTTTATTAGGCAAGTGAAGACTGTAAGATACAGATTAGCAGTGGACGAAAGATCTAAGAGGTTTCTTTTTTGTAGATCCAAAGGGACATCAGTATTTAGAAATGCCAGAAAATGTGAGCTTATGTGAAGTCTGCAGAAGAGAGATAATGAGGCCAATCTTCACATAAATAGCAATATTGTTGGTAGGCAGAAACAAGCTTTGTTACAAAATTTTTATAAGAGGTTCGGTTGGTTTCAGAACCATGTCATTTGATGAGAGATGACACTACATTCCACTGTGTTGATTATTTGAGAGATTGCAGGATCTTTATGTGTGCCTGAGATAAAAAGGACATCTCCAGTCAATTTTCACAAGATATTCATGTACAAAAATGGCTGTATAGTAAATTAATCTCATGCCGCGTTAGCAGCCAGAATACTTCTAAAACACCAGCAGCTGAGGATTTTAATATTTTGCTTAAGGGACAATTTTGAACCCATTGCAGTAGGCCTGACTTTCATATAGTTGCTGCTTCTTCTGGGTCCCTTAAACAAAAAACAGAGCAGAAGTAATAAGGGTCATTTTTTTCCAAAACTAGTTATTTTTGAAAAAAAAAATCATAATAAATAGGGTTAAGTAATATGCTGATTTAGTAAAATGTAGTATATAGTGAAATATTAATAATCCAGCAAACTAAAACATGCTGTATTTTGTGATCTTCAAAGTCATTGTTGACCCTACATGTACTATACAGTATATACACAAATACAGCGGGTGAAATAAGTATTGAACATGGCACCATTTTTCTAATTAAATATATTTCTAAAGGTGCTACTGACATGAAATTCTTACCAGATGTCAGTATCAACCCATCCAATCCACACAGGCAAAAAAATCAGACCATAGAAGTAGATAAATTAAGTTGTGTAATAATGAGAAGTGACACTGGAAAATGGATAAAGTATTGAAAACACTAACTGAAATTTATTTAACACTTCGTACAAAAGACTTTGTTGAGGATGACAGCTTCAAGATGCCTCCTTTATGGGGAAGCTAGTCGCATACATTGCTCAGGTGGGATTTTGGCCCTTTCTTCAACACAAACACTCTTCAAAGTCTGAAGGTTCCATGGGCTTCTTCTATGAACTCTGAGCTTTAGTTCCTTCCATAGACTTTCTGTTGGATTCAGGTCAGGTGATTGGCTGGGCCATTCTAGCAGCTTTATTTTCTTTCTCTTAAACCAACTGAGTTTCCTTGGCTGTGTGTTTGGGATCATTTGTTCTGCTGCCTGCAATATCCTCCAGCATGACCGGTTTGGCAGTGGGTCAGTGTGGGGAGGCATTTTCTTTGGAGTGCCTCCATGTGCTAGCCAGAGGTATCCGAACTGCCATTAGGTACAGGAATTCATTCCTTGGGCCCATTGTGAGACCATATGCAGGTGCAGTGGGCCTTTGGTCTCTTCTGATGCAGGACAATGCTGGGCCTTATATGACTGAAATGTGTCAGCAGTTCCTGTATGATGAAGACATTGATGCTATAGACTCCAATCGTGCACATCTGGAACATCATGTCTTGTTCCATCCACCAATGCCACATTGCACCACAGACTGTCCAGGAGTTGACTGATGCTTTAATCCAGGTCTGGGAGTAGATCTCTCAGGAGAACATGCTCCACCTCATCAGGAGCATGCTCAGGCATTGTAGGGAGGTCATACATGCACATGGAGGCCAAACACTCTACTGATTCTCATTTCCTTGTCTTGAGACACATTCAACTGAAGTTGGATCAGCCGGAAATTTGATCTTCCACTTTGATTTTGAGTATCATTACAAGTCCTGATCCCCATGGGATATTAATTTTGATTTTTATTGATCATTTTTATGTTTTATTGTTCTCAACGTATTCCACTATGCGATGAATAAATAATTGCAACTGGAATATTTCATTCATTCAGCTTTAGGATGTGGGATTTTAGTGTTCCCTTAATTTTTTTGAGCCATCTGGCTACTAACTCAACACATAGAGATTCCCTCTGCTATCAGTCATTAGTGCCTACCGCATAGACCCCCCAACCCAGAGTTCTCGCCAGACTCCTGTAGTTCAGGCTCCCCTCCAGCCCATGGAAATAATAACATCCTCCACAGCTCTACTGTCGCCCAATTCCAGGTAGCCAACCGCAAATCCTGATCATCGGGAGGAGTAGGATTTTTATAGGCCCCCATAGACCTGCAAAAAGCCTGTATTGGAATGTGGAACAGCCATCCACCCAACACTATAGCCATTAATGGAAAGCCAACCCAACCCATTCCTAGCCGCAAAACAGCCCAGCTTCCCATGTCAGCAACTTAAGGCTACTAACACAACATAGCTGGCTTCCCCCAGAGAGACCAGGTCCTTGGTGACCTGACTGCAGCAGGTCTCCAGCTGTAAGTTATCTAGTATATGTATATATATATATATATATATAATATATATATATATATATATATATATATATATTATATATATATATGGCATGGGGAGCTAGTATGGCTGTTTTGTGGCTAGGGATGGGTTGGCCTTCCCTTAACGCCTATAGTGTTGGGTGGATGGCACATTCCAGGACAGGCTTTTTGCAGTTCTCCGGATGTCTATTAAAAGCCTGTGTGGGCTTCTTTTAGTAAACTGAAGTTTCGTTTTCATTCTTACCATTTTGGGATATGCTTACCTGTGACTATTTGATGACTTTTAATTTACCTTTTTGGGATGGCAAAGTTACCAAAAATATATCATTTTGGACCTCTGTATTTTTTGTGGTATTCACTGTTGGAGATACATAAGGTTGTATATTAATGGATTGGACCTTTACAAATGTGGTGCAACCAATTATGTTTTTCTTTTTATTGTTTTTCTTTTATCTGTAAAATGGGAAAAAGGATTATTTTGAACTATTTAGTTTTAAAACTTTTGAATTTTTTTACTTGTTTTAGTCCCCCCTAGGGTCTTTGACCACTAAAGGGCTCGATCACTTGTACACTATTCTTCAGTACTAATGTATTGCATAATAGTGTACAATTGGCAAGGTGTAATGGGGCAGTAAGATGGCAGATCTAGGCTCATTAGCCTCCTGGCTGCCAGGCAGCATGCCATGATTTTATCACTGGGTAGCAGATTGGGTAGTGGGAGGGAGTACCCCACTAATGCATAACTGCTTAAATGTTGTAGTTGTTTCGCAGTTGGTCAGGTTTATATTATACATCCTTGAGCCCCATTCCTGAAAGACATGGGTTCTTTGATGATTAGGTGATGGACAAGTGATAATTGGCCCACTTATATGAAAGTTGCTTTGCCAGTTTTCTGGCGTCCTTGTCAACAAAAAGATCGTTGTGCGACATTCTTGTCTGATGTACGAAGTAAGTATGCCAAAAAGAATAGAAAAGACCAACAGCCTACAGACTTTTGTAGGCGTCACTCTTCAGGGGGTGTGTCTAGGCCAGTTCGTACGATACAACACATTTATGTAGTTCTCTTGACAAAAAGTGTTGCATTGCATGCATAGTTATTCATGCCCTTTTCAGAGTGGTGAAGCTAAGACACAAGTTGTTTTAGGACACTTTTTTGACATTTGGCAGTTTGTCTTATGACATAAGTCATTTATAAAGTGCTGTAAGACACTTTCAAACACAAGCATGAACTCAACTTTAGCGCAGCACTAATCTAAGACAATTTCCACAGCAACACTTTTTATACATCTGATCAGGGGCATAAGTAGAGAAGGCTTGGCCCCATAGCAAACTTTTGGATGGGACCCTCCTGCCAGCCCTTCCTATGAATATTTACCCTGACCTGTTAATAATAGTCGTTCAGTTACTAGATAATACAAGAAGCAAATACCTCATCGTATATATCACTATCATACTGCTAACAAACAAGACCAACATTACCAATAACGCTACTACTGTACATAAAGAGCCAAATATATCACCAGAATGCGATCACAAATTACCAACAAATAGTGACTGAATAATATTGCTGAATAAAGATCAGTTTGCAAAGACCAATATGACCACCATACAGTGCCCATATAGTAGTAAATACCAGTGTACACATGCTCTGCAGACTGTATATCACCTCCATACAGTGACCACACAGTAGTAGATACCAGTCTCCAGGTAGGTAGATAGGTTGGTAGGCCCCAAGCAGGCAGGAAGTAGTTAGGCCCCAGATAGGTAGGCAGTAGTTTGGCCCCAGGTAGGTAGGTTATAGGTAGGCAGGGAGATTTGCCCTAGGTAGGTAAGTAGGCAGTAGTTAGGCCACATATAGGTTGGTAGGCCACAGGTAAGTAGGTAAAAAAGTCATTCTCAGGTATGTAGGCTACAGGTAGATAGGTAGATTCACCCTAAGTAGGCAGATTATAGGCCTCAGTTAGGTAGGAAGCCCCCAAGTAGGAAGATAAGCAGGTCCCAGGTAGATAAGCCCCAGCTAGGTAAGTAGGCAGTAGTTAGGTCCTAGGAAGATAGGTATATATGCCCATGTAGCTAGGTAGGCTGCAGGTAGGTCAAAGGTATCTAGGTAGGTAGGTTGTAGGTAGGTACCAGTTAGGTAGGTAGGCTCTAGGTAGCTAGGTAGACTGTAGGTAGACCCTAAGTAGCTAGATAGGTGTGCTGTAGGTAGTCTCCAGGTAGCTAGGTAGGTAGGTTGTAGGTGGGCACCAGGTACATAGGTGGAAAGGCTGTGGTTGGGCCCCACTTAGGTAGATAGGCTGTCGGAAGTTCCCAGCCAGATAGGTTGTAGATAGGCCCCAATTAGCTAGTAAGGTCGGCTGTAGGTGTACCCCACAGAGGTAGGTAGACTGAAAGTGGGCCTGGGGTAGCTAAGTAGGTAGGCTACTGGTGGGCCCCACATGGGTATGTAGGTAGGCTGTAGGTGGGTCCCAGGTAGCGAAGAAGATAGGCTGTAGATGGGCCCAACGTAGGCTGTAGGTAGGCCCCAGTTAGCTAGGTAAGTAGGCTGAAGGTGGGCCCAAGGTAGCTAGGTAGGCAGGCTATAGGTGAGCCCCACGTAGGAAGGTAGGCTGTAGGTGGGCGCAAGGTAGGAAGGTAGGCTGTAGGTGCGCCCCATGTAGGTAGGCTGTAGGTTAGCCCCAAGTAGCATAGCTAGGTAGGCTGTAAGTGGGCCCCACGTAGGTAGATAGGCTGGGCCCCATTAGTAACAAAATCAAAACGTAATTAACTCACTTCTCTTCCTGTTCCCCCAACACGATGAGCAGAAGGCCAGCTTCTCCGAGTGGACCCTGGCATAGGTGGCGCAGTGATGTGACGCTATTGCACCGCCTGTGTCAGCACTAGCAGTCTTAGCCTTTAAACCTACTAGGCTGAAGGACGGAGCAGCGAGCAAACAGTTAATCAGAGACACTCAAACCGTTAATCAGGCCACACAGTCCGGAGGATCAAGGGTATTAAGCCTCGCACCCCGGGCCCTGCTTCTGACCGCTAGGGACAGAGGACATTTTTAGGCAGTATGCGCTGGCCGAGCCCCCTGTGTTGGCAGGTATCGTAGCAGCCGCAGGCAGCTGCAACAGCGGAAGTTTTGCCACTGTATCTCGTCCATTAACTATAATACTGGCCCTCATTTACTAATGCAGTTGCAGCAGAAAAGTGTGTTTAAAATTTGCCAAAAAGTGACATATTTATAAAGCAGCATGTTGTAGATACATTTATTATGGACTAAAGACACTTTCTTGTCACTGCTTGACATGGGGGCGAGACTTAGTGAAAAATAGACGAGGCTTTGTGGGAAAGGGAAATGGCCACGATGTGACATGCTGCTCCAAAATCTATGCCAAAATGCATCACAATTCTAGTGCAGAAAGTAAGCCAAAAAATACTGGTCTAAAAAGTTAAACCAGTATAAAGCTGCACCAATTTATCAATCAGCATGGGCCACTGTGATAAATCTGGTGCATTTTAAGACTGCCTGCTTAAGTTTACACTGCCTAACTTTTAGACTGTGATAGTAAATGAGGCTCATTGTGCCAATAGGCATTAGAAAGTTTTAATTACAAAATTACAACGATGTTTGTCTCAGTAAACCTCAAAATTCTTATGTTTCCTTTAATAATTATTCCTTTAGTGGTTTTAAGTGTTGTAACCAATGTGCTGTTATACTTATTTACTACTTAATGGTTCAGGGGAGAGAGATAGAGAGAGTAAGACTCAGAGAGGGAAAGATGAAGCAGAGCTAAACTGCTAATTTGCAAGATTTTTTTTTAGTCCTATAGAAAGATCAGAGATGATATCATGATTAGTTACTTAAAATTATACACTTAGTTCTGCTACATTGACAACTTCAACTCCGCTACATTTCAAGCTGGCATTAGCATTCGTTGGACCGTGATAATAGTAGAATACAAAGTACTTTAAAAGGAAAGGGAAAAAAATATCAGTTAACATAATTCTCCATATGGAATCATTCACCATGGAATGATTTGCACTGGTAAATTATGGTAGCCAACTTTTTCTTCTTATCGGGGCTTAGTGAATATAGATCTAGTGTTGTAAGTGTTCAGTATAAAAGAATTGTGAACAGATGTATTGCCTCAGGGAGCAGACTTAGTGTTTCACACTTATTATTGGAGGCAGGCTGTTTGCAAACCACAGGCACTGGCGTTGAATACCATGGTAGCACATCAACAATGATCATCTACTAAAAAGCAAGGAACACCTTGTTATTAAATCGATTGTTATTAAATCGATAGGCTCTCCAGAGTGGCTTTGTGAATGGCAAGCTCTGCCTACAGCAGATTTATAAACTAGATGGATCTTGTATTTGCAACGTATAATTCTGCTCTTATATTCTTATAATACCATTTTTGCGCTGAATATGACGTAACACGACACAGTATATTAAGGCCTTATTGTCTTATGTAAAGCTTGATGGTTGTATAATAGGGAGCTGAACTGTCTTTTAAGATGAAAGAGCATCTGCAAAAGATAATAAACACATAAATTAGCAATACTTTCAGCTTACCATCCTTACTTATAAATTTAAGGTTGTTAGTGCACATTTTAATCATATTGTGTGAGCCCATCTGACATGACAAAGTGACCTCACTCAGTCAGGACCGTATACTAAACAGTATACCTCTGCAATAAGGCAGTGCTGGACTGTGACCAAAAAACAGCCCTCATGTATCCGTATGTCACATGTTGATAAAGGGTTAAAAAAAACTAAATTTTTCGCTCTTCCTCCCCAAACAAGTGGAGCAAAAAAAAGTGATTAAAACGTTGCATGTATCCCAAAATTACACCAAAAAAAATTACACTTCAGTCCACAAAGAAATAAAACCACACTCAGGTCCATATGTGAGAAACACAATAGTTACTGGTCTCAAAAAAGAGTAGCTCACTGCCAAATTGATCTAAAAAATATCAGGGTACTAAATACTATCCCAGAATGAAAAAAAAAAACAATAAAACTACAACTTTTAATAGATAACAATTAAAATAAAAAATAACCCCTATTATAGATAATGTCTCAAATTGATACACACCTTCTGTCTCTCCCCTTCTTCCTTGTAGATTGTAAGCCCTCGCGGGCAGGGTCCTCTTTCCTCTCTGTTTCAGTTACTAGTCATTTTTTTCACCATTGTAATTGTTCCACATTTGTTATGTATGTAATTCCCCTTAAATGTACAGCGCCCTGGAATTAATAGCGCTCTAAAATAAATAATAATAATAATAATACACACAAAATAATAGATTCACACAGGGCGGCACAATTCAGAGGAATGGCAATAATATTCAAAAGGCTTAATATACAATTCAGATATAACTCCAGACATATAGATAAGTCCCATAGAGTAAAGAATTTCTAAACCAAAAGCCCATATATACACTCACCCTGTACCAGCCCTATATAGTCCCTTATAATAGGTACTTATGGGGTCATCGCCTTGATGATGGCGGCCCCTACCAAAAGAAGCCTGACCCTAACAGTCCCCCTATTATTCCCTAATAAGGGCAATCAAATACTCATATGTTCCCAGCGGCAAAATTAATCCCAGCAAGGACCAAAGAATCTCCCGACGCAATTCCCCTAACGGTAAGGTTCATCAGGGGAGCATGGTATGATACATTAATAGATGTTACGCCAAGATTTGCTCCCCAAATGGCATAATTGCATTTTTTCCCATTCACCCACAAGGATTTTTTTGTTGTTGTTTTTCCCAGTATATTTGGTACATAAATAGTACCATAAAAAGTACTTCTTGTCCCAGAAAAATAGGCTTTTTTATGTCAAAATGAATCCCAGCAAGGACCAAAGATTCTCCCGACATGTTTCCCCTATCGGTAAGGTTCATTAGGGGAGCATGGTATGATACATTAATAGATGTTACGCCATGATGAAGAAGTGCTCCTTCATCATGGCGTAACATCTACTAATATATCATACCATGCTCCCCTGATGAACCTTACCGATAGGGGAAACACGTCGGGAGATTCTTTGGTCCTTGCTGGGATTCATTTTGCCGCTGGGAACAGATGAGTATTTGATTGCCCTTATTAGGGAATAATAGGGGGACTGCTAGGGTCAGCCTTCTTTTGGTAGGGGCCGCCTCATCAGGGCGATTACCCCATAAGTACCTATTATAAGGGACAATTTAGGGCTGGTACAGGGTGAGTGTATATATGGGCGTTGGGTTTAGAAATTCTTTACTCTATGGGACTTATTTATATGTCTGGAGTTGTATCTGAATTGTATATTGAGCCTTTTGAATATTATTGCTATTCCTCTGAACTATGCCGCCCTGTGTGAATCTATCATTTTGTGTGTATCAATTTGAGACATTATCTACAATAGGGGTTATTTTTTATTTTAATCTATTAAAAGTTGTAGTTTTATTGGGGTTTTTTTCATTCTGGGATAGTCTCAAAAAATAGTGATGCAAAGTAAAAAAAAAAAAATTCTAAATTTGTAAAACATATCAAGAACTGTGTTTAATTTGGTCTCACTGGAATTGTACTGACCACAAAATACAGATAGCATGTCTTT
Organism: Phyllomedusa bahiana; assembly: GCA_025379985.1. Classification (NCBI taxonomy): domain Eukaryota; kingdom Metazoa; phylum Chordata; class Amphibia; order Anura; family Hylidae; genus Phyllomedusa; species Phyllomedusa bahiana. The sequence goes on from JAODAL010016299.1 coordinate 65,535, forward strand.
TATAACGCACAGTGAATCGCATAAAAATGGAATCCCCAAATGGCATAATTGCATTTTTTTCCCATTCACCCCACAAGGATTTTTTTTTGTTGTTTTTCCCAGTATATTTGGTACATAAATAGTACCATAAAAAGTAATTCTTGTCCCACAAAAATAGGCTTTTTTATGTCTATGCACATGTTAAAATCAAAAAGTGTGGTTCTTGGTAGGTAGGGAATAAAAAATGAATGGGACACCAAGAGCAGAGCTATTTCAGCATGTATGTGCTTAACTTCCATAGCTGTGCTTTATGGGGCAAGGGGGGGATCACCATAGACTTCTGTAGGAGTCATTTGACTCCTGCAGGGGCTTATTATCAGTGTCCACAGGAGTCATATCAGCCTCTGCATTGATTTCTGCAGGAGCTGACTACTGGAAATGACAAGGGGGTCAAAGTGACCCACTAGGGCTAATAATCATCTGTATGGTTCCGGTAGGCTGAATGTCAGCCCATAGTATCCATAAACATCATTACTAGCCATGGAGGGTCATATCAGGGCAATTCCTATATTACTTGACCCCACACTGAAGTGAAGTGACTTACCACACAGCTCATCATGCTGGAAGCTTGGAGTAAACAAATGCAACATGATTCTCTGCTCCCTGATTGATAAAGGCAGAAGGAGGGGGAGTAGCTAGCACTATGTGGGGACATATTTAATAAGAACATATTTAATAAGAAAGTTACAATGAAGTATGTTATTTATGAGGTCCATTTAAAACTATCTGGTACTTCCATTTTACTTATGTATGTATTGCTGCCTATTCTACCTTCTCTTTAACATGTCTACCAGGGCTATTCTCCTAGTACGCATGAGATACTACAATATGCTACATTGACTAATAATGTCTACATGTCCTAAATAGGATAATCAGATGACATATTTTTATACATTAGAAAAAATTACAGTAAAATACAGGAGGCTAACCTATAGGTAAAAAACAAATGAGAAGCCTGATCACGAACATAAATCAGGACGTTCTATGATTCTAAGATAAATGTTTAGGCCTCGTGGCTATCCAGATCAAAATGAAATATCTGAAATAACTGGATGTTGTTTCCGCTTCAGTTTTGAGTTCAACAAGGGTTAAGATTACGAAAAGTTTGTGCACTTGTATGAGGGTCCATTGGTGTTTGTCACCAATAAAGGTGGTGGCTACATTGGTCCTGATGGAGTACATCTCACAAAGGTGGATCTTGATGGTTTTGGTTTTAGCCTCTTTGAAGACCTCGAGTTTGCAGTTTAAGGCTTGAAAAATATGTATACTTAAGGAGCAGAATCTGTATACTTTGTTGGGTAATTGACAACGGAGGATTAGTTTATGGTTTGTTTAGTGCAAAATACAGGAGAGTATATATGATGATTCAGTCAACACAATTAATTTTGGGTGTCTCTAAGGGATGGACCCTGGGAATTAAAGGGTTTTTCTCACTACGAAGATCATAGTTCAAAATGAGGGGATAAAAAATCTATACATGTCCGTCCTTGGTTAACATAAGCAAAGTGCTATGGTTTAAGAGAATGGGCTGTATGTTTAGTGCTTGGTTACGCTGAGTTCCCGCCCCCGGTCATAATCGGGAACGCACGTCAGAGGGAGAGAGAGAGATGGTGGGTGTGACATACGTGTGCAGGGATGGCTCTTTTCACTGACAGCGATCAGTGCCGTAAGTGAAGGGTCCATCTACGAAAAATAAGGAAAGTCCTTAATAATGATTCTCCACACAAACCAAAATTATATTTAGTCCCTAAAGTTCATAAAACTATTTATTCCCTCCCCCGGGACATCTGATCGTCTCGAGTATCAATTCTCTGTTTGAACCCATAGCTATATATGTTGATAGTTTTTTTACAAAAAGTGGTAGGAAAAGATATTGTTTGCGAGGGGATTACTAAGCTGTGTACCCTCGATATTAAATCTTTATTCACCAATATACCCTACAAAGAAGGAATGAAAGCTGCTAGGGTGGCCCTAGCTCTTACTCATAATCTGTTTAATACACATGTTGCATTTTTACTTAATACACATGTTGCATTTTTACTTACATTGTTGGATTTTATGCTCAAAAAGAATTGTTTCAGGGAGTAGTGTAGAGCGAACAGTAAAAAGTTCTAGTTCGATTAGAACCTCGAACTTTTGTGAGTTTGGTTCAAAGTTCTATTCGAACTTGAACTTCGGACCCCATTAAAGTCAATGGGAGAAGATGTTCTGGTTAATTTTTATACCTATACAGGTGAGGATAAGCTGGAATTACCATCCATAACAGTAAAATGGATATGTGGAACAACATAGTGAAGAAAATTTGGCTCTAAGAGAGACAGAAAAAAAATTGATAGGCTAAAATACTTCATTCCTTTCAATAGCTAACTGAAAAGATGAGAACCGCTTGCAAGCAGGGGCATAGCTACAGGAGGTGCAGCGGTAGCAGCTGCTACAGGGCCCTGCATCCTGAGGGGCCCAAAAGCCCGTTTGACACATAGGAGATTTGGAGACGGTGTGTTGTACAATTACTGAACCCTCAAAACTGCAAAAACTGAACTTTTGGGCACTGAGTATAATTTAGCAAATCCAAGCACTCTGTATAATATATATCCATGTATATGAGAGTTGGGCATTATGTGAGCCTGCAAATAACGCCAAATAACAGCTTCTGTGTGTGGGGAAAAATGCAGCCAACAATACTAAACTCCCTAACTATTGCTGTCTAAAAATGCTATCCAACTAAGAGCAGTCTGTACAGTACAGAGAGTGAGCTGAAAATGGCGTTCACAAGGCAATACAGTGAAATATATATAACATGGTCATGTGATTTTAGCAGCCAAAGAGAGAGTCCTACACCACAGGGATGATGTTTTTGACACTTCTCTGTGCTCTGAACTGATTCGAAGGCCGGCAAATGTGCAGAAAGGTGCTGAAAATGAAACTGAAAATGGCCTGTCGAACTAGAACTAGATCTTTACTCGAACAAACTGTAAAATGTTCGGATCGTTCGAGTTCTAAAAATTCAAGAAGTTCTACTAGAACGTAACTTTTCAAGAACAGTTTGATCAACACTATCAGTGAGGAATTCTATTTCCAGCTACAGGGGACCTCGATGGGGTCCCCTGTGCCATCCATCTATTCTATCATCTATATGTCAGCTTTTGAGCATAGATATGTTTTTCAATCAGAACTATTTTGTTATGTTAAAACTTGATTCAGGTATGTGGATGATGTCTTCATTATGTGGACTGGTAACGATGATCAATTAAAAAAATTCCTGTGTACTTTAAACAGTTTTCATCCTTTAATTCAATTCTCTGCCACCACACATGAAGCATCATCCACTACCTGGACGTCAAGATGCGACTACTGGATAATTGCCGCCATACAGAACCATACTCCAAGTCGATTGAAAAAAATTATTTCCTATATAGACGCAGCCAACATGTCCCTCAAACTTTTGTAGGTATACATAGGAGCCAGTAATTAGAGCTCACAGAATTTGTTCAAACACAGAGACCTACCTTAAAGGGATTGTCTCACTATGTTGATTCATCTTACCTCAGTCCTGTTTTCTTGGTTTCACTTTGAATTCAGGGGAGTGTTTACTGGCTTCTACTAGGCTGCAGTAGAATCCAGGTCTGTAACTTTAGCAACCAGTGCTGGCAGGCTATCAGGAGAGATCGAACAGGTCTGTAGCTATAGCGACCTGAGGAGCTGATGCAGCCCATATAAGAGGGGATATCTCAGAATAGGTAGGACACTGTTAATGAATAAACATTGCAAAGTGACTTGTTTTGCAAGATCTTTAACTTAAAAAGCAATCCTAGTAGTGAGACTACCCCTTTAAGCATATGAATGAGATTGTTACATTTGTGGCCAGGGGCTACAATGAGAAAAATCTTGCAGAGATGGGTATGAATATTCTGAAAAATATAGGGAATCCCTACTGACCCCTAAAAAGAAAAAGACATTTGAGGGTTTCATCTTTGCTAGTTCTTACGATTCACATAGTGTTTTAATAAAAAAGGGTTATTAAAAAACATTGAGGTATCCTCTCTGGTGACCTGAAATACGGACATTTATTTAAAAATCAGTCTCGCTTGGTTTACTGTAAAGGTAGGACCATAGATGATAATGTTGTCTCATCTAACATTAATATGGGAAAAAACAAGACACACTTTTCTAACTTCCTCACGAACATGAACTTTTCCCTTTTTATAACTCTATAATAAAAGGTAAAGACATTTTTCATCCTTGTAGATGTTTTCAGATCCCTATAAAAGGTTACCAAACTTGCAATAGTAAAGGGGTTATTTGCTTTTTCAAGTGCCCACGTGACAAAAGTTACGTAGGTCAAATAGCTAGACCAGTAAAACTACACCTAAACGAACACCAGTCAGTTATATGCAGCTATAAGAACAAACACGTGTTCACGCATCCTTGACAAAGAGGGCACGCCCTCGAAACATTGCAAGTGTGTAACTTAACGCCGATCGGTAGTTACCCTCATTCCAGCACTAGCAGTGGATAATGCACGTTCCCTAGGAACTCTCCGGGATATATCTCAAAGCTCTGTGGTTATGTACTAACAACCTGCCTAACTACCAATAGCAAGTATAATAACTTTGTGATTGTTTTTCACTAATTGTGTGGTTTTGAATAAAAACAAGAAGAATTAACTTAAAATTTAAAAGTCTGCTGTACTGTTGCATTGACTAAGATGAGAGTATGAAAGGAGCTCTTTAAAGGGAGCCTGTCACATATATTATGCCCCCCTTGTTGAGGGCAGCACAAGCTAGTGTCAGACCTGCTGTTCCCAGCGCTGTGTCCCATATTCTGTAAGATGCTGTAGTTTTAGAGCATTTAATGCTCAAATCTTATAGATGAGCAAGTGTTAGCCCCGCCCACCAAAGTCTAGCCCTGCCCACCTGGCAGTTATTCCCATGTTTCTACCTATTCAAAGTAATAGGTTTATCAGTTGAGGTGGGCGGGGCTAGCCTCAGGTGGGCGGGGTATGAAAAAAAACGGACTCTTTGTTTGACTCTTTTCTGGCTGAAAACTGCAGATTTTAGCACTAAATACACAAAAACAACAGCATCTTACAGAATAAGGGGCACAGCACTGGAAACAGCAGGTCTGTCACTAGCTTGTGCTGTCCTTAGCAAGGGGGGCATAAACTATGTGACAGGTACCCTTTAAGCAGACTTTGCAGTGTTGATATTAATATGAAGGTTGAAACCATTTTTTGTGATTCTGTAATCATTATACACGACCATGCCTACAGGGCACAACTGGGCATAGTGATGCGAGTCACAGTCAGCCCAGAAGTCGCTTTTGTTAGGCTTTCTGGCAGCTAGTGGGAGGGCAATTTGAAGCCTTTGATAGTGCCGCGAGGGCTCCAGTGGGGACAGAGGGGGCTCCCTCTGTTTTTCCCTTAAGCTGTGCCCGCATGGTGGTCCCATAGTTGGATCTGATGCAGGCCCATATGAGAACCCTCGCACAATGTCCAGGTGTACCATGAACGTCCATTTGTGGAAAGTCACTGTCTAGAAGGGGTTAAACTTGCAAAAATGTAATACAGATGTGAATGTTGTTGGGCTTAAGATTCAGGTTAGAGTAGAATTCAAGGTGAATCTAAGCAACTTGATTTGGGTCATTCCTAAATATATTTTATTGCGTAAAAAAAAGAAAGAAAAAGAAAAAGTATATAATCTTATTAACCGGCAACATTTGGTATTAAAGGGGTAATATCATTTCATCTCCTTGATTACGCTTACCAATAACTTTAAAAAAAAACATGCCAGCCAAAAGTAAATAAAGATTATTACCAAATACACTTCTGTTCTTTGATTTTGCTTCATTTCAGAGTCAGAGCAGTATTCAGAAGGTTTCTTAGGCTGATGACTATCTCTCTCTGTTCCAGAAGTGGCTGGGGTGGTGAAGTAACTCCATGCTGTGTCTTATCAACAGCACATAAGCTAATCTTTCTTACTGACAAAGTTCATCCCTTTAGAACTCTGTAACTTTGTACCCTGTTGTTGAAACCCCTTAATAACCAATATCCCTCTAACAGTCTCAGCTAGGAATAGCAGAGCTGATATGTCAGTCAATGCTGTAGACTGCAGTTAAGGTTAGGCTAAGGTCAGAGTGAAAAAAATGTTTCCCCAAGTTGGGTCGAATTAGTCTTAAACCAAACATGGACAGGTTTTAGAAATGCTAGCTGTGAACATTCACCTTTTAATGGTTAAAAAACTGTGTATTGAAGACAAAAAGGAGGAGGCAACTGAAGTTGGAGAGGTTGTGGTTAAATCTACTATAAAGCCATAAAGATCCCTTAATAAGTTATCCTATGTGCCTATATGAATAAAGCTTTATGTGCTGCACAACCTGCTATGAAACAGGTTAGGTTGATTCAGTACTTCTGTTGTCTACATATTCCTGGTTGCTCTTTGCTTAAATATTATCAATTCTGAGCCAACCCATTATAAAAATATTATAGGTAGAAAATATATATATTTAATAGCATTCTTTTCTGTGAAGAACATCTGCAAAGACCATCTTTTACTCTGGCGTACCTAAAATGTCTGTTTGCTACACAAGTATTACACTGATAGTAAATTAAACTGTGTAAAGCTTCAGTTTCACCGTTATGTGCTGCAGAGCAACTGAATTACATACCATCGGTGGACCATTCAATAAAAAGAGATTGTTCCAAGTGAACAACCTTTTAAAGTATCTGGACAACTAGAAGAAGTATAAGTTAACCATACTTGAATATGCTGTCCAGCAAAATGTCTCTCTGTAAAAATTTTCTTTAATAAATTGTATCTCCCAAGTAGTAGACTGCAGAATTTCCTGTTGGAAAAATGTTTCCCTTTGCCATGTAAAACTACAAATCCCAGGAACCTTTTCTGTTTTTTTTGTTCTCCTCCCTTCAGTCTTAGTGCATGCCTATTGTTTCCTACCTCATGTTGAAAGCCATGGAACACAGAGCTAAAGGATGAGTGGCTTTAAGTACTACCTTAAAAAGGCACAGCCCATTGGTCACATGTTCTCCTGGGTTTAACACAGACCTGTGTGTTGAGATAGACAGAACTACTGTGCCCCCTGTCACCAAATAACAGATGTAGAACTCCAGGGCAAAACAGAAAACTTAATCAAAGTACAATGTAAAAGTGCCTAACTTTGGATGAAATGCATGTAGAAAATGATTTTTACTGGAAAACTCGAATAATTCTCCAACTAACTTAATGAAATAATGATTTAATGAGATCCTTGTTTTGCCCATTTATATTTTATTTATGCTGTTAATTCAGCAAAATAATATATCCATAAATGCATTATACGCTTATATGTATCCTGTATAATTTTCTACATTCACTGTAAGACGCCTATCTTTCTAAGAGCACAGCAAATGATGTATGACGGCCACTGGGAATGCTGAGAAGGCAGAATCAATAATGACACTCTAGATATCCTCTTCAGCTCAAAAATCATATCTTGTACACTTGGTCCATTGCACCAAGAATACTATGCACTACTAACTGTACAATGTCCTTATTTTCCTTGTATATTGAAGCAATTTATGGAATAGTTAAACACTTATCATAATCTCATAGGTAGAAAAATGCATTATACTCTGCTGCTATAATGACTGGGATTTTCAGTTGGTCACAGCACCTATTAAACAAGCATTAAGAAAAGGTGCCCTCTAAAGTAAAGAATAATGAACACAAGAGCAAATTCTTCATCTAATCCCGGTTCAATAAAAACCTAAGAATATAGACTTTAATATCCTAACGTGTGTCCTACTAGATTTAAGTGGGCTGTGGTAGAGGGACACAGACATCCAAATTGGTTAAGTGCCTGATCAACACATTTATATCCATAACAACAGAACAACAGTTAAATAGGGACTTTATCTGACAAATACTCAGTTTATGGTTACCAATTATTCATCTAACTTGCTGCAAAGAGTGGCATGATAGCATTTAAGTTGGACTTCCCTACAGTGCAGTGTCAGACTGGGGGGGTGGGGCCCACAGGGGAGCTGATCTTGGGGGCCTATCAAAATATCATAAAAAAATTGGAAACATTTGCCATTTTCAAAGTTCAGAAATTTCTGCATGTAAGACAGATAGTTATTCCACACAAAATAGTTTATAATTAGCATCTACCATATGTCTACTGTAAGTTAGTATCATTTTTTAAATTTATTTTTATTGTTTTACGACATAGAAATTCAGTAGTAATTTTTCACATTTTCAAGAAAATTTGCAACAGAGATTTTTCTAGGGACCAGTCCAGTTACGATGTGGCTTTGAGGGGCCTGTATGTTAGATACCCCCAGAAATCACTCCATCTAATAAACTATATCCTTTATACTATATCATACTCAAAACAGTATTTAGGAAGTTTATTAACCCATTAGGTATTTCACAGAAATTAAAGCAAATGTAGGTAACATTTAAAAATTTCACTTTTGTTGCAGATTTTTAATTTCCATCCATTGTTCACTGGAACACTGTAGATGTGATCAGGGGAAAGCAACTCAACATTGTTTCCCCCAATTCTGCTTATTTTAAAGATATCCTACATGTGATCCTAGTGCACTATTTGACTCAGAATCGGAGGAGCGCCTACTGAACTTTGGAGTCTCATTTTCATTACATTTTCTTTATGCTGTTGGAATACACTGGCATTGAAGTATTAGCTAACCTCTTTTTATTTTGAGCCAAAGTAAATGCTGAATTTGGCACAGAGTGTGGCACTGATTTATATAGAAAATTGTGTAATTTGTCACAACAACATTCTACAAATATAGCCTAACCCTGTAAACTGCCTCAATTTGAGTTCATGTCCGTTTGTACATGTGCAACTTTGCATTAATTTAACCGGGAGCTATTTCATTGCCTATATTTTAGAGCTGATCATTGTGGTGAGAAAACTCCTTTAAGTAAGCAAAATACAATAAAATGCTGCTGTTATACAGGCTGATTATGTCACTTAGATAGTCTGTAACAGTGATGCCCAACTAGTTGCCTGCTAGGGATGAATGGCAGTATCAGACTTGGGTCACTGAGGTGTACTGTGAAAACTGATTCTTGGGGCCTATCCTACAACCATTTTACATGACTGCACATAACTCTTCTACTCTGCCCCTCTCTTGCATTCTGCATCTCTTCTTGAAAAACAGCCCCAAGCAAGCCATGCCCAGGGGCCCACCAAGGGTTTCCCTGCTCCCCTGTGGGCTAGTCCAAGCCTGAGGAATGGAAAATACTGGGCATGTTTATCTATGTAATGAATTCAAATGTATTTATTTGGCCAAAAACAAAAAAAATTTTGAAATATTTATTTAAAAAGGTTTTTTTTTTTTTTTTTGGATTATGCTGAGTCTAAACCTGCTTTTAGTTAAATGTAATATATGTAGAAAAAAAACACAGCTGTGTTAAAAAAGTAATCTGAAAGTTATTACCCAGCTCTAGTTGAATATGATGTAGATTAGTTTCATGGAATCAATGAACATTTAAGGCTGCTGCACATGTCAGGTTGACCACCAATTATCTACAAATTATCAACTAAATATTGGTTTGACTTAGTGTTCGCTTCAGATTCAGGTCAAAGTCAGATTCAACCTGAATCCAAGGACTTCGATACAGTAGTACCTAAATAAATTTTTGGTGATTTTTGACAAAAAAAATCAACTGTTACAATAACCTTAAACTGAAGTTATATTTTTTTTAACTGGGTTTGAGGAGTTAGGGTATGTTCACACGTTCACGTTTCGACTCGCATTTCACATCCTATTTGCGCTCTAATAAAAGCGAGATGCGCGCCGAAATTAGGGTAATCCACAGTTCTCATAGAGAACTATGGATTACGCCTCCTTTCCCCGGGCGTACAATACGATCGTATTGTACACCCGGGGAGATAAGTGACATGAGTAACGACAGTCTATGGGGCCGGCGGGCTGCTGGCCCCCCGTGTCGCGGGAGTACGCACCAATCAGCGAGACTCCCGTACTTACTGTACGCCCTGCAATTACGCCGTGTGAACATAGCATAAACTTACCCATTTCTTAGTGTTGCTGTTTCCACAGGGCTGTCGTTTTGATGTTATTTCTGTCTGACATTACTTGTGTTCCATGTAAGTAATCAAAATGTGGCCTTGGGCAGTGATATCAGGGCGGCAGTCATATAGGATCAGAAGCGTTGGGGAAGTGGAAAGTTAACTCATTCAAACCCAGTATATAAAACCCTCAGGTTATGTTCACATGGCATCTTGTGGCACGTACCTGTGCTTGCCGCAAGACGCCGTAGGTTTAGAAGAACGCGTTGATCAGTGCCTTCTTCTAAAGCGCAGGGGGAGGCCCCATTCACTTTCATTATCCCTGCTACGTATACGCCGGAAAGAAGTGAAACGTCACTTGTTTCTGCTGGCGTGCAATACAAGGCGGGGAAGACAGCTTTTAATCATAGCACTATTAGAGCTATGATTACCGTAATTATAGGACATGTTTTGGAGCGTATTCCAGTGCAATTACATCCCGAAATATGGTCTAAAAGACGCCATGTCAACATATACTTATCCTAATTTGGTTACAGTCAGGATTAGGGAAAGGTTAGGGTCAGAGTGACAAAATTTGAGTATGGGACATTCTGAACCTGAATTTTTTCCTAAGCTCACTCCAATTAGTGTCAAGCCAAATAGAAACAGGTTAGAGTAACACTAGTTAAGTATGTAAAGCATTTAACAAAAGGCTATAATTATGTATTAAAATTATATTGGGGGGTTCAATGTGTTGAGATAAGGTGACCAACAATGAACAAAGGTCACTTAATTAGCTACCTTATGCCAAGTACAATGTACTAATTCCAATAGAAAAGCTACATGCTAAATTGGCAAAATATTTCTGTGCCATCTGTGCAGAGATAACATTCCTGTAAAGATAAACAGCAGTGAACGGCCGCCAGTGTAGGAGGTAGGAGTAAAAGGGGTCAAGAAAATATACAATTATGAATAGAGCACTCTGTACTCTTAATTACAATACATGATGTGCTGAAAACTATGTACCAAAGGATTGCGGATATAAGCTTCAGATGCTGAGGAAGTAAAGGTTCAGAAAACCCCTTTTAAAAATATTATGGATTCAATTTTCTGTTTAAAACTCTTATTTGCCAGATGCTTTTGTATTTTGTAGTATCTGTTACTTTACATTTTACCTTCTTTACAAGGAAATTGAGTAAACTTCTATATGAGCATTTTGAACTTCAGAAACAGTGTATACCATGTATCAGTATTTCTAAGTTGTTTAAAGTATTTTCCAAAATCATGGGCTAGCATTGTACTAGCAACTATAGTACTGGTAGAAATCTGGTGCAAAGCACAGTCATACAGGTGAATATTTTCTAGGCTTTTACTGGACAACTAAGCAGATATTAGAATAAAAGTATCATTGACCACAAGAGACCCAACAACAAAAACTCACCAATGCCTGGATAATGATAGATAAAAATGTCCTACTACTACCATCGTAACACTTCAGATACCAGATGAAGATAGATGAAGATCAAGAGTGGTATAATATATCCTGATGATGTAAAAATCCAGGTGTAAAGCAAGTCAGAACAGAATACGGAAGCAGCACCTAACTCATCCAGCTTGAATATCCTATTCTAACCATAGAGCAAGACTTGTTTCTGTCATCTGACAGCACTTCTTTAGGGAATCATTACATAACTGGAGATCTACTCTATAAGGCTTTTATCAGGACAGTAAAAGTACAATAATGCCTTGAAAAATATTTCCGAATATGCTCATTTCTTGACTTTGACTCTCTCCCATCTACCGCTCTTCCTCCACTACAATCCATCCTTATCTCCACTGCATGAGTGGTCCACCTCTCTCCTCGCTATTAGCTACCGATTGTCCAGAGAATTCAGTTCAAATTACTGACCATGACATACAAGGCTCTTCATAACCTGTCTCCCCCATACATCTCTGCCTTAATCTCCTGCTACCTCCGCTCACACAATCTCTGATTCCCACAGGACCTTCTTCTCTGCTCTCCTCTTGTCAGCTCCTCACACAACCATCTCCAAGATTTCTCCTGTACATTCTCCATGCTCTGGAACTGAGTACCCCAACACATCAGACTATCCTCCACCTTCACACCTTCCAAAAGTGGCCTGAAAACTCATCTCTTCAGTATAGCCTACAGTTTACAATAAACCTGCATCCACTACACTACAATACAAACATCTTCATCACTCACCTTCTGCCTCCTTCTTCTTCCATTTTACATTGTAAACTCTCACCGGCAGGGTCTTCTCTCCCCCTGTACCAGTCTGTCAGTTATTTGGTGCTAATATTGTATTTCTTCTAGTCTGAGGAGAAGATTTACCCATGTGGAGAGCAGAGGATGCACTGGTATACCTCCCAAGTGTTCCTTTGGCCATGTCTACAATGCATAGCTTTACGATTGTATCTTCGTCGCTTTTAGTTTTTCAAAAGCGCTGAAGATACGATCATTCCTGCAGCCCCATAGGCGACAATAGAAAAGATGAGCTGTAGTCTCCACAGCTCGTCTTTTCTCTGTTTGTCTTTTGGCGCTTTAAGTTTTCTTGGCGTCTTCTAAAAAAACAAGAAGCGGTCGCGTTTTTAGTACACAGCGTGAAAAAAAACGTGGTCCTGAATCAGAAAAAAAACAACCACTTTCAGGCCGTTTTTTTGTCCAATGCAGTGTAGACATAGTATAACGGCTGGAGTAGTGGATCCTCTGGACTACCGCAAGCGGTGGTAATGGCCGCGTCATGGAGCAGAGTCTAAGTAGGTCCCGGTATTCCCCAGAGCCAGCCGCAAGGCAGGATGAGCTTGCTGCGGCGGGAGTCCTACCAGGTCGCTACCCCTGGCGCGACTTGCTTGCAATGGCAGCCGAGGTGCAATGAGGTACCAAATTGTGGCACACAACTTGTAGTCGGGGACAGGCAGGCAGGTCAGGGCAGGCAGCAAAGGTTCGTGGTCAAGAAATGTGGCAACGGGTCAGTAACTCAGAAGAGACTGGAACGCACTCTAGAAACACTTTTTCTATGGCTCGAGGCACAATAGATCCGGCAAGGAAGTACCGGAGGTAACACAGTATATTTAGGGTCAGCGGCCGGCAATTAACCAATTACCAGCACTCTGCCCCTTTAAACCAAGAGTGCCGGCATGCGTGCCCTAGCTGGCAGAGAGAGGCGAGGACACAGGAACTCGGACAAGCAAGTACTTGCTCCAGGAGGAACGAGTGCGCCTGCGGCCCGTCATGCGGACCGCGGCACCACCCATCCCCGGAGCAGGGGGAACAGAATAGGTACAAGTGCGCCCGCAGCCCGACCCACGGGCTGCGGGACCACTCGTAACACATAGCCTTAAAGTAACATCAGTCTCCTTTTGTTCCATAAATGTTTCTTTTCTTGAACTGATAAATAGATTTGCATTAATGTATGTGTACTATACACTAATTTAATAGTTAGGGATGTTTTGCTTTTGGTTGAAATTTCAGGATGAACATAACATTTCTTGAAAGTCTTTTTAAATGAACTAAAAGAGGCCATCTTTTAACTTTAGAATGTACATGCACAAATATTCGATGTCTTAGTACTTTTTGCACAACTTGTTGCTTCACTATAAACAATGCCCTGCAGATGATGAATGCCACACAACTCCAGGCACATTTAAAGGAGGTGAGCAGCAACCAAGTGTAACGTCAGACCATGTGTAACCGTTTACATCAGCGTGGTCTGCATCCTAGATGACCGGCAAGGGGATCTGTCCACACCACCAGGCACAGGCTTTGTCTTGCTTGGGCCAGGGAGCATTTACACTGGACAAGGGACCAGTGGTCCTCGCTGCTGTTCAGTGATGAAATTCGATTCACTCTGAGCAGAAATGAGGGCTGCCAATGATGCATGAGATGTCAAGTAGTGCATCAGCCAGGTTAGGTACCGGTCATCTAGCATGCAGGCCATGCTGATGTAAATGGTTACAAATGGTCTGACGTGACACTTGGTTGCCTCTCACCACCCTTAAACGCTAGAGTTGTGTTGCATTCATCATTCGGTTCCGCAGAGCATTGTTTACAATAAAGTGGTCATCAGTGTGTGATGAAGCCAAAGGACGTCCACTTCTTTGTCTTCCAGTCTCTCTGTATCTCTCTTACAACCTGCTGATGACACTCAGTGACCCCCAAAGTTCAGCGGTCTCCTCCTACTGAGAACATTCTGCTTGAAATCTTGCAATGGCAAGGTACTATTGATCAAGTAATAATGGTTTCTTGTCTATGATGTCAAATGTGAAAAATATGATGGGAGGACTGAAAAATCCCAATTAAAAATGATTTTAAAAATGTATTGGGTGATTCAAGGATCAAACACCTGTTGTAATTTTTCCTTTAATCTCTTGTTGGGATCAAAGTTGCCCAAAAAATTACTGAAACATTGAACAGTTGGACATTCTAAAGTTAAGAGATGGTCTCATTTAGTTTATTTTTAAAAAAAATCAAAGATTTTTTTTTGTTCATCCTGAGGTTTCAATAAGAAGCCAAGTATTCCTAACGTTTTGTGAGTAGTGTATGTGTCTCATTCCTAACTGTATATTTCATCCCAACTCGCAAAATTTTACCTTAAAAATTTCTTTATTCAGATGATTTTGATGTATTCAAGAAACTAAGGGCAACATGTATGAGCGGGGCTGTGCCAGTTTTCTGGCATCAAAAAGCTGTAGTAGACCTGTTATACAGATTATGAACAGTCACAACTGGGGGCGTGCACCCCTTTTTAAAACTTTGACGGGAATTAGGGCTTTAACTTGCAACAGCCGACCAAATTAAAAGGGGAAACCCGTCCATAGGTTGTGCCGCCCCTTTCTGGGGGCGACAACTAGTGACAGACATGTGTTTCCGCGCTGGGTCCTTATTCTGTAAGATCAGCAGTTTTTGAGCATTTACCCTCAAATCTCAATCATGGTAGGTGTTAGCTCCCCCCCAAAAAGGGTAGCTCCGTCCACTGAGAGTTTTCAATGTTTTTTACCCATTCAAGTAATAGGTTTGCGTTGAGGTGGGGGGGGGGGCTAGCCTCAGGTGTGGGGTTTTTTAAAAAAACCGACATCTGAAGGACTCTTCGAATGACTCTTTGGCTGAAAAATGCAGATTTGAGCTTAAATTTTCGCGGGGAAAATTTCCGAATAAGGGAACACGTTGAAAACTTGTGACGGTTTTTAAAAAGGGGGTCTGCCCAGCCTGGTTGTCATATTGGCCCACAAAGCCCCTGATGTATGACCTGCAAAAAAACAGGTTTTACATTCTGGCGATTCTACACTGTCCCTTAAAAAATTTTGAACTGGGCCGTTGGGCCCAAAGTTCAGACATGTTTCCCTAAGGCACCCCTTTTTTGACCACCAAAAATATGTGAGAAATATATTTGGGTTGGGCCTATATGTTTGGGGTTCATAAAAATGCCTAATTTACCTTGAAATAGGTTATATATCCATC
>JAODAL010016300.1:0-81085 GCA_025379985.1 Phyllomedusa bahiana
GATGATGATGGACCCTTGGTTGTCAGGTTCCTATAAGGGTCGGATGTCGCTGTCTATGTCTCCAGGAGGAGGGGAGTACAAGAAGGCCAGGGTCTGTACCAGGAGTCATGATGGAGGATCATCGGCCGCTGACATCACAAGGTGAGAGGAGATAAGACACAGCAGGGAGTGATGACCAATGTTAGTGCCAGATGTGTGGGCAGAGAATCTTACGAAGTCCAGGTTTATGTGATAAAAGTAATACAAATTATCTCCAGTGAGACCGTTGTGTGCAGCACAGACAGCAGCGAGAGGTATTTAGAGCCGACTGCATCCCACAGCTGCTGGAGGCACCATAGAGACAAAATTCAGGGCCCCCACACAGGCTCAATTGGAGTTTGAGGAATTAGGGGCCTGGGTAGCACTTGGAAGTCTTGGTAATGCTCCTTCAACCAATGTTGGACATTTCTAGTTGTGTGACAAGTCCCATTGTCTTGTTGGAAGATCCTATCCACCCCTAGGGGAGACAATCAGCATGTATTGGTTTCCAGCATGTGGAAGGATGGATTTTACCAAAATCGGTTGAGGACGCCTTCCATACGGATGAGTGGCCCAGAGAATGCCCCCCCCCCCAAAAAAAAAACAGACTATCATGCTGCCACTATCAGCTTGTGATCTTCCAGCAATGGTTGCAGCGTATTTATTCTCTGATGCTTCTCGCCTGACACACCCGATGTCCATCTACTCCATGAAGCAGAAAGTGTGACCCATTGAAGAAAACAACCCTTTATTCATCAGTAGAATCCATACTACCAGGAAATCAGAAGATTTTCTGTTTATGCAGCTTTGTTAGTGAAGGTGCAGTGACATCTGTCTGCATCGGGGCCCCATACACAGTAGGGTTAGCAGAGGTGCAGTGACATCCGTATGCTCCGGGGCCCCATATAGAGTAGGGTTAGGAGAGGTGCAGTGACAGCTGTCTGCTATAGGTCCCACACACAGTAGGGTTAGCAGAGGGGCTGTGACAGCTGTCTGCTCCGGGCCCCATACACAGTAGGGTTAGCAGAGGTGCAGTGACATCGTCTGGGTCTGGGACCCCATTTCACAGTAGGGTTAGCAGGGTGCAGTGAATCCCTTTGTCCGGGACCCCATTTCACAGTTTGGGGTTAGGAGAGGTGCAGTGACATCCATATGCTCCTGAGGCCTCATACACAGTAGGGTTAGGAAAGGTGCAGTGACATCCATCTGCTCCTGGGCCCATACACATTAGGGTTAGCAGCGGTGACATCCTTCTGCTATAGGCCCCATACACAGTAGGGTTAGCAGAGGTGCAGTGACATCCATCTGCTCCTGGGCCCCATACACAGTAGGGTTAGCAGAGGTGCAGTGACATCTGTCTGTTCTATGACCCCATACTCGGTAGTGTTATCTAGAAGTGTGGTGATATCCATCTGCTCCAGGGCCCCATACATAGTAGGGTTAGCAGAGGTGTAGTGATTTGAGCCACTCACAGTACACTTTCACTACAGCAGCCGCCAACAGATCACAAAATGTGAAAGCCAATAATCAACCCTTTCTTAGGGTATGTTCACACAGCTTATTGTGGCACGTATATTATCCGCCGCAATATGCCTTGTGTTTTGCAACCAGCCGCCCGGCCCCATTAACATGCATTGTTCGCGGCGAGTACATGTCAATTCTCCCTCTGTGCGTACAATACGATAGTATTTTACGCGCGGGGAGATGACGCATAATCCATAGCTCTCTATGAGAGATATGAATTACCATAATTGTGGCACACATTTCGCCACGTGTAAAGCGCAATACACTGCGAAATGTGCACCGAAATATGCGTCTAAATAAGCTGTGTGAACATATCCTTCTACTCATAACAGCAATGACGGGAATTCCTGATTGAGCTACTTGATGTTGCAAGTGGTCATAAGTGGTCCTGCTCGATCAATCTTTGCCTTTGCCAAAAAAAATTTAATACAAACTGTATGAGTTTTCCCAGCATAAAAGGAAATGTGTAAAATTTTTCTCTTTTGTGGTTTGAATAAAAAAAAACTACTTTTTTTTTATTTTAACAGAAAACTTCTATAAAATCTCTGAAGGAAACTGCATGTCCTCACTAAATTGTAAAGTAGTAGAAGATATTGTGCAGCAATCTTCAAGAGAAATCCGCACTACCCTGAATATACACCCAGGACGTCACAATACCGACCTGTTGTATAATCCCTCCAATCATGAGGAACATTCTCCTGACCCACCTCAGATGGTTACCACGAGTACAGGACAAAAAGAGGGGAAAAGATTCCCATGTGATCAATGTGGTAAAGTGTTTACAAGACGCTCAAGTCTTCTTATCACAGAAGAATTCACACCGGGAGAACCCTATTTATGTTTAGAAAGGGGAAAAAATGCTTCACCTTTAAATCAGTGTGATGAATGAGAAAAATCACAAAAGGAGAGAACCCATTTTCATGTTCGAATTGGGAGCAGTTTTATATAAATCACATTTGTTAGACATGTAAAAATTCAACAGGAGAGAAGTTTTTCATGTTCTGAATGGGGGAAGGGTTTTTACAGAAATAAGTTGGTAAACTAAGAAATTCAACGGAATAAAGCCTTATTCTGTGCAAAATTTGGGAAATTTTTACAGAGAAAGCAACTCTTGTTAGACATGAGAGAATTCACACAGGAGGGAAGCCTTTTTCATGTTCTGAATGTGGGAGATCTTTTACAGAGAAAGTAAGTCTTGTTAGACATTTAAGAATTCACACAGGAGAGATGACTTTCATGTTCAGAATGTGGGCAATCTTTTACACAGAAATCAGGTCTTCTTTTACATGAGAGAATTCACACAGGTGAGAAGCCTTTTTCCTGTTCAGAATGGGGGAAATCTTTTATAGAGAAAGCAAGTCTGGTTAAACATGAGAGAATTCACACAGGGGCAAAGCCTTTTTCATGTTCAGAATGTGGGAAATCTTTTACGCAGATATCAAATTTTCTTTTACATGAGAGAATTCACACAGGAGAAAAACCTTATTCATGTTCAGAATGCGGGAAATCTTTTATAGAAAAAGGGCAATTTGGGTTAAAACATGAGAGAATTCACCGGGGAGAGAAGGTTAATGTTAGCTAAGAAACTTTAGGTTTAGGTATGTGGGTTAGTGTAAGTTAAGCAAGAAAAAATAAAATTCCTTTTGTGTATATTGCCCAAAAAATATCACAGAGAAAAAAAACAATGGGTTTTTTAAAAAACTTTTTAAAAAGATATTAAAATGTAAAACAACTGACTGTGACAATGTATAAATATACGTCAATATCCCCAAACTATTTTTGATTAGCAAATTACTCAAGTAATGTAGTGCATAATGTGACTCACGATTTTATATAAAAGATCCAGGGACTGCTGTGGAAAAAGCACAGCGGCAAAAAAAAATAAATAACCTAAACATTTGGGAAAAAAATATAAAAAAACAAAGCAATAAAAAATGTAGCGTTGAAAAAAACGGTAAAAACTGCGGGGGGAGTCGGTGGGACATAATGCTTCCCCTACCAAGGTTACTCTCCTCTAAATAAAGCGGAGTAACCCCCCCAAAAAAGGGGGACCCTGCAATTTTTTCAATATTTGCAAACAAAAACAAAAAAAACAAAGGAAGTAAAAAAGCTACCCTGAAGCCCATGCACGGGGTTTCATTCAGAGTCCAGTCCCTTTTCGGCTTCTCCCCCTGGTCCTAGCCGCCCGCTCGGCCCCACAGCAAAAAAATACCAAAAAGGAAAAGTGGATCCCGGTAAAGTGAGAGTTTAAGCCATAAAATTTATTACAGTTCTATAAGGAGGGTACAAAAAACGGGTGCCGTCATCCGACGCGTTTGGGGTGAATACCCCGCCGTTCCGGGGAAAACATGATAAAACAAATAACACACTTAAATGGTTAAAAACGGGGGGGAGGGGTTGGCCAAAAAAAGACATCATTCTTCTCCCTGTGCATATCCTTCTTGTGAAATACAATATATGCAAAATTTATATATATATATATATATATATATATATATTTATATTATATTTCTCCACGTCAAAGGTAAGAAAATATGTATACATATAAAATATGGGGAAAAGAATAGGGAATGAAAAATTTCATCCCTTTTCAAGGTAGATTTTGTTAGTATCTTTCAATAATGAAGCCAAGTCGTTAAGACTGTTCATACCTTGCGGATTCGAGACCCCATCTTAAAAAAACCATGCGGCTTCCGCACGCGTAGCAGGTGCTCTCTGTCGCCTCCATCTTTTGAAGATTTAATTTTTTCTATTCCATAACAGCAGAGACTATCCATCAAACCTGAATGAACTTCGACAAAATGCTTGGTTGCCCCCGAATGTGATGAGAAATTATGTTTTATATGATTTAAATGTTCTGCTATACGAGTTTTTAGCTTTCTTTTTGTACTACCTATGTACTGTTTTTGGCATAAGGTACATTCTATTATATATACTACAAACTCTGTATCACAATTTATAAAATCTCTTATACTGTATATTTTATTTGTTTCCACAAAGTTGTTAAATGTTATTTTTTTTGTTGCAACTTTGCACATATTACATCTTTTCTTCCCACACGGGAAAAAACCTTTAGTTGTTAATCAATGCTCTTTGGATGTCTCGCTAGAAAAGTTACTTGGAGATATATGCATGCCTACCGTTTTATTCCTCTTTGCTATTAAACCTATCCCAGCATCAATGATGTTTACTGTAATGGGGTCTTGTCTTAAAATACCTATGTTTTTATAGAAGATGCGTTTTATCTGATTAAATTCTTCACTGTATTTAATTGTACATACTGTCTCCACTTTGTTTTCATTTTTCTTCTTTTTTCCTGTTGTATCTAGTAATTCCTTTTGAGTTTGCCCCTGTATTTTTCTCTTTGCTCTATCCAGTTGTTTATTAGTGTAACCTCTTTTTTTCAATCTATGGTCTATAATGTTTACCTGCTTGTTATATTCACCTTCTAATGTACATGCTCGGCGGGCACGATAATATTCGCCTAAGGGTATAGAATCCACTGTATGTTTGGGGTGACAGCTATTGGCTCTTAATATAGTGTTCCCACTGATTTCTTTTCTATACAAGGTAGTGTCCACCCTGCGTTTCTCATCATTACCCATCAGAAGTATATCTAAAAAAGATATACAAGATTTTTCCACCGTATGGGTAAATCTAATGTTAAAGGTGTTATCATTAAGGTACTGTACAAAGTCTGGTATGGACGCTACCTGGCCCCCCCAAACAATGAGGAGGTCATCTATGTAGCGCCCATACCAGACCATGGCATCAGAATAAGGGTTATCCACGCTATAAACAAAAGCTTGCTCCCACCACGCCATAAAGATATTGGCTAGGGAAGGTGATGCCGTTGCCCCCATTGGTACCCCCACCAGTTGTAGGAAAAATAGGTCATCAAATTTGAAAAAATTATTGCCCAATAAGAAGTCAATGCAATCTAATAAAAATACCTTCAATTCAGTATTGTACGTAGTATGTCTTTGTAAGAAATACTCCACCGCTACCCTGACTAATGGCTGTGGTATACTAGAAAATAAACTTGCAACATCTAAACTAAGCCAGTGGTAGTTGGGGGACCAAACAAAATTCGAAAAAATCTTCAGGACTGAGGAACTATCTTTGAGATAACCTGGTAGCTTTTGTATAATGGGTTGCAAAAGTTTGTCAATCCATTTATTCAATTTAGAGCACATACTCCCTCTACTAGAGACGATGGGTCTCAGTTTGGGCGGAAATTCTTCTTTGTGCGTTTTAGGTACTCCATAAAAGGTTGGAACTTTGGGATTGATTATAGTTAAATCTAGTTTTTCCCTCTCTGTAATAGCCCCTGTACTGACCCCTTCCTGTAATAATTTGGATAATCTGGACTGAACATCTCTACTGGGGTTTCCTCTCATTCTCTTGTAGGTCTCTCTATCTTGCAGAATGTTAGTCACCATCTTTAAATACAAGTTTCTGTCAAGTACTACTACCGAGCCACCCTTATCAGATTTCTTAATGATTAAATTTTTATTAACCCTTAGTTCTTTTAGGGCCTTAGATTCTACCTTTGTCATGTTATAGTTTTTGTAATTCTTTGTTCGGGCCGCTAATGTTTTGAGGTCCCTCTCCATTGTGGATTGGAATTTATCCATATATTCATCTCTCATCTTTTTGGGGTAAAAGTGGGGATTGCTGTGACTTACTCCTATGTCTCCCACTCCCTCTTCCTCCTCACCTAATTCCTGTAAATCTTTTAATGTCAAAAGTGTTTGCTGTTCAATGAACAGCAACTGTTCATACTCGTTATCTGACTCATTTTCAGTTTCATGTGCCCCCTGTTTATCATTATGCTCTTTATTTAGTTAAAAAAAACGTTTAACTGTTAGAGTTCTTATAAAACGATTAATGTCCATCATAGTTTCAAAGACATCAAAATGTATGGTAGGTGTGAAACATGAGAGAATTCACACAGGAGAGAAGGTGTAATGTTAGCTAAGAAACTTTAGGTTTTGGTATGTGGGTTAGTGTAAGTCTAAGCAAGAAAAAATAATAATTCACATATGTGATATATTGGCAACAAATATCACAGAGAAAAATCAATGGTTTAAAACATAACTTTTACTAACGATCATTAAAATTTCAACACATACCTGACTGTGACAATGATATAAATAATCAGGTCAATATCCCAATCTATTTTTGACTTAGCACACTTACTCAAGTAATGTAGTGCACACATGTGACTCACGATTATATATAAATGATCCAGGGACTGCTATGGATAAAGCACAGCGGCAAAAAATAATAAATAACCTAAACAATAGGAGAAAAATATATAAAATACAATGCAATAAAAAATGTAGCGTTGAATAAAACGGTAATAAACTGCGGGAGGAGTCGGTGGCACATAATGCTCTCCCTACCAAGGTCTACTCTCCTCCTAATAAAGCGGAGTAACCGCCCCAAAAAGGGCGACCCTGCAATCTATTGCACTATTAAGCCCTAGTTGTCCCTGAAAAGTGTCACATCATTAATAACACATGAATATTAATGTGCAAATATCTACAAATATGGCAAAAAAATAAATCCCACAGATCCCGACGCGTTTCCCCCCAAGTTGATGGAAACTACAAGTGGGTTCATCAGGGGAAAAGTATACACAAGAGGCAACAATGACCCCACAATATACAAAAAGGATATACCAATATATATATAAATATGCCAGGGTGGCCGATATATATTTTTCTCCTATTGTTTAGGTGATTTATTTATTATTTTTTGCCGCTGTACTTTGTTATCCATAGCAGTCCCTGGATCATATATATAATCACGAGTCACATGTGTGCACTACATTGTTTGAATAAGTGTGCTAAATCAAAAATAGATTGGGATATTGACCTGATTATTTATATAATTGTCACAGTCAGATATGTGTTTTTAAATTTTAATGACCGTTAGTAAAAGTTATGTTTTAAACCATTGTTTTTTCTCTGTGATATAAGTTTTTGATTAAACAGTGGAACAATATCAATTAATTAGTCAGTGATTTTATATATTGCCAACAACACCAAAATTCCAATGTAACTCTGACCGTGCTATAAGAAATATATATAATAAATATAGCGTGCCTTCTTAAAAACTTTTTGTTCACATTAATTCAGTCCTTTTTGGGGGATAGAGTCTCTATTGGAGAATTGCAGTAAACGTCTCCCTCTTAGAAACAGATTCTAGACTCCAGAAATAACCAGTGTGCTCATAAATTCACAAGAGCAAAATAGAAGGACGTAAGCACAAGACAGACAATGCAGGAGATAATACCTAACACCCAGCCGGGGGCGCTCTAACTCCACATGATACTTTTGTTATGGATGAAATGTCTATTATATGCTATAGTATGCTATATTAGCTTATGTAACAAAACCAAGATGGCGCCTATGCCTGGGACAACACCCAAGAATCAGTCTTCATCTGGTTGTAAGAAGAAGACCAAAGAAGGAATAGTAAATGGTCACAATAATGTGACAGTAACAGTGTTATATTTCTGACATACAAATCTGCAAAAAAGCATTAATACTATCTACAATACATGAAAAAAAACTTTGAGGTTCTTAGTTCACATGTTTTTATCAAAAATGTTTAAGCCATCCCCGACTTTCAATGGGACCCCAATGCGGATGGTCCTACACCGTTCCTACCTCTCTTTTGAGTCCAGTTCAGACTTCTCAATTGCGTCATCCGACCTCCACAATCCAGAGAGAAAAAAAGCACCAGCTATATATATATTATATATATTATATATTATATAGTACTTATATATATATATATATAGTAGGATGTAGCTGAAATGGTCGCCTCAGGTTAAGCAGACTGGCAGATAAATGCTCAGGTATGACACACGTGGTTTATTTTATCCACACAACATCCACAGGAGGTGAGTCCAGTACAGTGGATACCAAAAGAAAACCACAGCTTACTTCAGCTTTAACAGTCTTTTACAGATTCTTCGCCAGTGCTTGGCGGTTTCACCCGTTTGGATGCGTCCGTAGTGGGTCCAGTCCTCCCTGCAGTGGCAGAGCACACTGAACACCTCCAGCACAGAGCTCTTCCCTCTACAGACTGACCCACTTCAGTCCTGGAACCACACCCTGTCTCTCACTAGCTCTTACAGGTCTGGTAAAGCCTGGACCTGGAATATGGGAATGGCCGTCCCACCCACCTCTTTGGCCATCCCAGTAAAAGCCGGATCAGCCACTTAAGGCAGCTGTTCTATACTAACAAACAGGTGTCAGTAACCTAGTGTCACTGACACGCAAAACATCTTGGCTTTTACTTCACCGATGCCAGGGACATTGGTGACACATATTGTCCATCCACAATGACACCTTGTGCCCTCCTACAATATATATATACTAATTTGGAACCAGGTAGACAGTAGCAGAGGTATCGATTAAGTACTGACCTCACTAAATGGAGCTACAAGATCGTATGTGCTTCATGGATTCCATCACCAGGGACACCTAAATGTGCTATATCCCCATAATAAAGCTCTAGTAATCAATCAAACATGTAGATCTAAGTAACCCATGAGGTAATTAGCACTAAAATAATCAAACTTTACTAAACTAATACAAAAAAATAACCAAATATAAACACAAGATAAAGAAATGTTTGTCTAAAATTACTTTACAGTTTATTCAAGAATATTACTTAGAAAGCAAACAATGTGATGTCCCAGTTCAGACCATTTGTATAAATAGTATTCAAATTAAAATCACGCCTACTACAAGGAAACAGACGCGTTTCGAGCACCCCTGGTGCTCCTAGTCATAGCATAAAATCTACCACATTACATGCCTCATCCTATAACTAGATATATTACACCAATTATCACACAAATATTTGATTGCTTATTACTGATGTATGAGTCCAATGAACTGAAGCTCTGTAGGCAATGTTGCAAAACTAAAAGCGTCCATTATGGCCTTTAAGAAACATAGATTCCAGTGTGACACCTTTGATTATTCCCATGATCAGGTATATGAATGAGCATGTAGGGCTCCCCCGAAGTCAGAGAAAGAACCCCAACAGGGTGATCTTCATGGCATTGGACTCTGACTGCTCGGACAACAACACAGATATATGAGGATTCTGTCCAGTCCCGGCCTCAACGAGCAGCCACACATATTATAAAAATGTAAAACCCACTTCCGGGGGCGGAGCTACCGAGTGTAGCCGCGTTTTACCAGAGCTCCCGTTTCTGAGCCTTTAATTTATGGCTTTTGGGCAACTATCTGAGCCCAAAGCTCATAAAAAGGACCTGTGACTGTTCAGCCCGAAGGGCAGGAGAGGGCCAGTGAACGTAATTCAAGGCGGGCCTGAAGTGACGCCCCACCCGGGAAGCAGAGAGTCGGGACCGTGCCCGGACGACTAGCCGGAAGACAGCTCGCAGCGGAGGCCGGGTGAAACACTGAAACCCCTGGTATCGCCACACTTACCTCTCCAGGGAGGAGCCGGCCGGGTGCGGTGCGTGGCTGCCTTGGAGGAACCAACGCTGTAAAGGTGGAGATCGGGCGGTATCCTACGCAGTGCCGGAAGCCAGGACACAGCGGCCGGCGGTGGCCGGAGGCGGTGAGCGCATTCCGAGCGCTCCGAGGAAGGAGGGCTGCGGACGGTCACACGCAGGCTCAGCGCGTCCCTAAAGTACCGGGCGGTTGCAGCGGCACCTGACCACGAGGGAGCGGAGGCCCAGCGCTTGGAGAGGTGCTGGCGACCAAGTGGGAGAGTGGAGGAGGCGGCGGCCGGTGGCAGAGATAGCCGGTGATCCGCCATCTTCCAGCGCCGCCCGCAAGTGGTCAGGTGGTGAGACGGTCGGCCATCTTGGTTCGGGGGTCTGCAGCCTCAACCCGCCCCAGAGACACGGGGGACACGGTGATTGACCTAGGCGCTGGGTGTGTGGTGCTCGCCTCTGCGACTGAGAGGTGGGCTCTCCTCACTACCAAGACTTGCTCCTAAGGGGAGAGGACTTTGCTGAAGCTCCCTGTGCTACCCCCACATCGGGCTTTGTGGGCGGCCGCCATATTGCTGTTGGTGGTGGTGCCGGTGCACAGCTTGCAGCTTCTAACCCCACTTTTCAGCCATCAACAACGTCCCTGGTCATTGTCTAAAAAGTTTCACCACGATCGGAGGGGTGCGCTGGTTCCATCCAGGACACAGGCACAGCGCCTTCATTAACCACTAAATTCTGTGACTTGGACTCTGAGCCCCTTGCGGGGTCTAAAAGCGCATAATTTTGCAGTATTCTGTTGCTAAGGGACTCAGTTGGAGGGGGGAACTTGGACTTAAGAACTGAGTTGTTCTAATTCTGCGGTTTTCCCTACCTCCACACTGAATGGGAGACGGAGCTATACACTAGGTCACAGTGAGGTCTACTAAACCAATTGTGTACAAGACAGCACTGGCAGGCTTTGACCACTAGAGGGCGCGGGAGGCTTGGGATTGGTTAATCTGCCTGGGATCACTGCTGATGCAGTCTGTTTGTGTGGATAGACTTGGGTGTTTTTAGTTAAAGTTTTTCTAGCTAGGTGTTGCGAGTTCCAAGACACTGTAAGCACAGCCTGATAGTAGCTAGAGGTGATCTACTAATTTATTGATATGTGATTCTGGAATTTATCCCTGTCTCTCCCGAAATCCTTGTCAATACTCTTCATCCTTCTCATCCCTCGGAAGCACAGTACATATAGAGGTATCTAGTAGCGACTTACTACTTTTCTGACATGTGATACTTGGGGTCATTCCTGCCACTCCTAAGACTCCTTTCTTTTTTGTTACGCTTTAACCCTTTCATCCCTCTGTAACGGAGGGATGGATAAATACCTCTTTAGATCCCAACCAAAAAGAAGCACACGCCAGCACACACCTTCGCCTGCTACAGCGACTTCTCCAAAACCTACTAAGACCCCTACCACATCTAAAGGCGGCACTAAGACTCCGAAAAATAAACCCCTTACCATGTCTCAGGGCACTCCCCCGAGGGTTGTAGGGGAGGACTCTTCCTCTGCGGCTTCCTTTTCAGGGGGCACGGCTGTTTATGATTCTGCCTCCCCGTCGAGTCCGGCTGGACCCCAGCAGGGTGGTGAGCCACTTACCTTAGCCGCTATAGCCCAAGAGGTCTCCAGAATCCTAATGCCCATGATGGACAAACGCTTTGAGGTCTTACATACTTCAATTAATTCTGCGTTAACAATGATTACAGCTAATACGCAGAAAATAGTGGAGCTTGAAAACAAAGTGGCTTCTTGTGAAGTCACTACTTCCAATGTGGAGCAATCACTTGCACAGGTTAGGGAAACCGAAGCGGTGCTAAGAGACCGGATCGAAGATCTGGAAAACCGCAGTAGGAGGAACAATCTCCGCTTTGTAGGAATCCCGGAGTCTATCACAGGGGATGCCTTAATTACATTTCTTACGGAGAAGCTTCCTAATGCTTTGGAGATGGATGTGCCCACAGATAAATATGTCATTGAAAGAGCCCACAGATTAGGACCGCAGAGGCAGGAGGGGGAAAGAAATGCGAGACCACGCCCGGTAATAGCAAAATACCTCAACTGGGCAATTAAAGAACAGGTGCTGAGGGCTTATAGGAGGCGCGCTACCCTCATAGTGGATGGTAACAAAATTTTGCTGTTCCAAGATTTTTCTGCAACTGTGGCCCAGAAGAGAAAACTGTTTACCCCAGTGTGCAGGCACCTTCATGGGCAGGCGATAAGGTTTCAGCTCATGTATCCTGCAAAGCTGAGGGTGCAGATGGAGGGTAGGCAGCTAGTCTTTGAGGATCCGGCTCAAGCCAGGCGCCATTTTCACATCGAGGAAGGTTAGTTAGGATAACAACGCTACACAGGGAGGCACAGGGAAATTTGGGCTCTAGGGCTTCTTTGATTTACTGCGGTAATGCAGCCGCTAAAGCAGGCTGATGTTTCTCCAGTTCAGTGGGCCAGACTTAGGTCCCAAGTGTTTTTGTTTTTGTTATTCTTGCAAATGTTGTTTTTGATAAATGTGTGTGCTCTGTTCTCCGGGTTCATCCCCTCAGGTGTGGAAAGGCTGGTAATCACAAGGTGCACCTCATCGCTCGCTGGGACGGTGGGGACATCGCAAATTGAAAGAATCTACAGCGTACAAAAGCAGATGAGTAGAGTAACATGACGGGTAGAGTAAATGAGGCAGGCATCTCGGAAGAGGGACCCATTAAAATACTTACTTGGAATGTGGCAGGACTTAACACCCCCATTAAGAGAAAGAAGGTATGCGTGCATTTAAAACGCTTCAAGCCTGACATAATCCTTTTACAGGAAACTCACTGGAAAAAAGATAACACGGTGGGTCTGCGTTGCCCTTGGCTGGAGTCCTGCCATATGGCCAATTATTCCTCAAAATCGAGGGGGGTAGCCATTTTGTTCCGAAAAGGCCTGGATTATTTGGTAGAAGAAGAGATTAAAGATGAAGGGGGTAGATATATCCTGTTAAAGATATTGCTTCAGGGTGTCTCGTACACACTGATTAACGTGTATGGCCCTAACTTAGCCAATACAAACTTTTTTGCTAAATTGAATTCGCTCATGTCATCTAGAGCAGATACAAATGTTATCCTGGGAGGAGATTTTAACGCGATCCAGTGCCCCTTAATGGACAGGTCAGCATCTACTCGGCCGCTGTCCCCGGCTGCTAGAGACATATTGACTCTGGCAGATAATAACACACTTTGCGACCCCTGGCGTAACCTGAATATGGACGCAAAGGAGTTCACGTTCTACTCCTCGGTTCATAAAAGTTTCACTAGAATCGATTATTTTCTTATCTCCCTAGGATTGTGGGAGTCGGTGGTGGACTCCAAGGTCCATTCTATAGCCGTTTCGGATCACGCCCCAGTCACATTGTTGATCTCACGCCCAAGGTCACAAATCAAGAGCAGGTTTTGGCGATTTCCGGGCTACCTGTTGCAATCTGAGGATTTTAAATCCTTTTTGCAGGTACATTGGACCAATTACGTAGATGATAACTTAGCACACATAGAAAACGATCCTTTGTTCTGGGCTGCTGCAAAGGCGGTTATGAGGGGCCATATAATTAATTACGTTGCGTGCAGGAGACGGGAGGCGCAAAACAAATTTGAAAAACTGCAGGCTGCCCTATTGTTGGCACAGAGGGAACTGGCGGTCGCCCCATCTGCGGACGCGGAAACAACATACAAGGAAGCCAGATCGGTGCTGGAATCTTTTGTGCAGAGTCAAGCAAACTGGCTAGTTAAACTTAATCAGAATAGGTATTTCAGGGGAGCAAATCGGGACAGTCGGATGTTGGCGCGACTGGCTAAGTCACAACATAGTCGTAAACCAGTGTTGGCCCTGAGGGATCCTGCCTCCGCGGCGCGATACACAGCACCAGAGGAGATCTCAGGACTATTTGTTGAGTTCTTTGAGGATCTCTATAGAGCACCACCGACTGAGATGGATCAGATAGAGTCTTTCCTAGCCTCGGGGTCCCTTCCGGGCCTTAATGAGGAACAGCAGGCATTTTTAGATGGCCCGATTACAGAGGAGGAGGTGAAGACGGCCATAGCATCCTCAGCCAATGGGAAGTCGCCTGGGCCGGATGGCTATGGCAATGAATATTATAAGCTTTTGTCAGTAGAAATCACACCAGTACTGACTAGCCTCTATAACGCAGTGTATCGGGATCAGAGAGCGATGGAGCTATTTTCAGAGTCATGCACTATTTTGCTCCCAAAACCAGGCAAGGACCAAACACTGGTAAAAAACTATCGTCCAATAGCTTTGCTCAACTGTGATTATAAATTTTTAACCAAAATCTTAGCGACTCGACTTCAAACCTTTCTTCCTCACATAGTGCACCCTGCCCAGAGGGGTTTTATACAGGGACGCCAGGCAGTGAAAAACATTCGGGCGGTGGTGGGGGCGACGGTGAGGGCTTCGGAGCCTTCCTCGGACATTCTGATGCTTCTGAGTCTAGATGCTGAAAAAGCATTCGACAGGGTTTCGTGGCCTTTTCTGTCCGCCACCCTGTCAAGGAGGAACTTTGGTCCTACATTTCTAAATTTTGTTTCTTACATCCAAGAGGGGTCATCTACTAATCTTTTAATTAATGGGCTACTCACTCCTCCTATAGATATGTTTAGAGGCACCAGACAGGGTTGCCCACTATCTCCGTTGCTCTTTGATCTTGCGATAGACCCGTTGTTATATTGCCTAAAGCCAAACCGTGCCACGGATGGAGATCTGGAGGCTTCCTCGATCGTGGACATAGTGGCGTTTGCAGATGACGTACTGGTGATTTTAAAAAATCCGCGACACAACCTACAGAGGGTGTTGCAGACGCTGCGGGAGGCGGGGTCTCTTTCGGGATATCACATCAATTTTGATAAAACAAGCGCAATGATACTTAAAGGACCAGCAAAACCTGCATGGGCACCACTCTATCCATTTAATTGGTGCCCTAATAAGATGCCCTACTTAGGAGTAACAATATCGAGACTTCCTTCCAGTTTATACAAACACAATATCACCCCTTATTTAGCTTCGATGGAAGCAAGATTGCATGCATGGCGGAAGCTCCCGCTGTCCTACGTGGGCAGGGGAAATCTTATCAAATTAATAGAGTTTCCCAAATTACTGTACCTCCTACACTGTCTTCCACTTTATATCAGACGCAAGGATGAGATACGTATAAATATGCTTTTTCGCCGCTTCATTTGGGGTGGCAAAAGGCCTCGGATTCCGCTGGTAGTTTTGCAGCAGCCCAGGGACAATGTGTCACGAGTGGTCCCGCAGCCCCTCGCCCGGGCTGCGGGAGCACTCGTGCGTGCACACCCCGGGTTTCGTCGGCGGCCCCTGCCGGTCCCGCGGGTCGTGTCACCGCTGCTCTCTTACCTCTCCGCAGTCCGCGTCCTCCATTCTCCTGGCCGGCCGGTGTGCTCATGCCCGCGCCTTAGGCGACACCGGCTCTCGAGGATTTCAAAGGGGCCAGTACACCCATTATTGGTTAAGGCTGGCAGGTGACCTATTTAACTCCTTCCTTCAGGTCACCTTGCCGGATCTTTTGTGCTGTACTGCCTTCAGAGAAAGCTTCTTCTGCCTTGTTGCTGGACCTTCTGTGTACCGAACCTTTTTCGCTCCATGTGTCTTGACCACGAACCTTTGCCGCTGCCTGACCTCTTGCCTGTCCCCGACTTCGCCTACGTCTTACGATTTTGTACCACGCACTGCTTGGGCTGCACGCAAGCAAGTCACGCCAGTGGGGGCGACCTGGTAGTTCTCCGCCGCAGCAAGTCCATCCCGCTTTGCGGCGGGCTCTGGTGAAAACCGGGTTCTACTTAGATTCCGCCCCCTGGTACGGCTTACACCATCGCTTGCGGTGGTCCAGAGGATCCACTACCTGCATTTGTTACACAATGGAGGTATTAACTTCCCGAATATTCGAGCATACAATGTGGCTGCGCTGATCCGTCCGGCAGGGGACTGGTTGCAGAACACATCAATATACACGGACACTAAGATGGAGCAATTATTTGTAGGGAAGACTCGGCTAGCAAATCTTCTGCACTTGCCTTTACATCAAATCCCAGAATTGATTCGATCTAATCCACTGGTATTTTCCACATGGCGGGGGTGGCAAAAATTGAGGGGACTGCTGGGACTGCATCCACACGCCTCCATGTTTCACACTTTTGTAGGTAACCCGGACTTTCTACATGGGGCTCCACATAAAGATTTCTACATGTGGGAGAAGGTTGGGATATTGTCAGTTCATGATCTAATAGACACTAAAACACATAGGATTTTGTGCTTAGAAGAACTAAGAGCCGGTTCCCTGAGGCGGGGTCTCCTTTTTCCCTTAATTAAGTGCTCGAAGTTATGTTTTGACATTGATTCCACACTTTACGCAGAAGGAATGGGATCCAGTGCTACGCAAATTCTTGCTCAGGAGCACCGCGGAAAGGGGCCTGACTACCCGTTACTATAAAATCCTGCATGAACCACTTGATTTTTCGGAGTCAACGATGGCGTTGGCAAGGTGGGTGGGAGATGATCCTAGCCTGGAGGTCCACGCCTTACTCACGGCACTAGCTAACAGCCGTAGATTTTTGGCCTCAAGTAGGTATTGGGAGATGTCTCTACAGCTATATCATAGGGCTTACATTACCCCAGTTAGGGGCCACCGAATGGGCATTTACGAGAGCAGTAGCGGCTTCCGATGTGGGGCGCTGGAGGCAGACATATTCCATTGTCTATGGAGTTGCCCAGTGATACAAGACTTTTGGGCTCGGGTGATATTGTTTACTAGAACGCACTTGACAAATTATGTACCCAGCAATCCCATGGGCCATAGTTGGCCATATAGATGTTCAATCGACCCCACGTGAGCCGGGGAGTAGAAAACTTCTATATATGATTTCAGCGGCAGGCGTTAAAACCATCTTGAACACGTGGATACACGACTCTCCACCCCCTTTCAGGATGTTTTTAGATAAATTGTCCTATATATTGAAAATGGATTGGGTAGAGGCCTCGGGCAAAAAGGAAACACATGTCGAAAAAAAATTTCAGGTCTGGGGCAGCTTTATCCCCCTACTTCCGCAGAGAACCTATGAGAGGGGCCATTAGGGAGTGTTTCACTCATACCACATGGTTTCAGGAACAGGTACTGATGGGAGAGCCACCAATTTAGAAGGGGTTGTGACCTGACCTACCCAAATGACGAAATTATCCAGCTCTGCCTTTGGCTTGCTTCTGGGGGCCCAGGAATTCAGTCTTAAACAATAAAACAAGATGTTGGTGGCAGAAAGCGGCAGTCATGCTGATCGGCCGCCTTATCAGGATCAGAGGTGGGGGGGGGGGGGGGTGGACTTGGGGAACGGAGCACTTATTGATGTATGTTGTATTGATGTATGTTTTACTTTTGCCTGGGCCTGTAGATACGTGTAATCCTTCTGTTTTTGCGACTTAGGCCTTTTCCTTACGGGGGCAGACAGGAGTTGAGGAAAAAGACATGGCTTATAGCCTGAGTCAGTATAATACCAAGAAAATCCTGGTCTAACATAGAGCAGGTTCAAGTGCATTTAGAAAGCTGGTCTATAGGTTAGACAGTTGGGAAGAGGCATGGGTTTTGGTTTCTGGAACAAGACACGAGATCGCTCAAAAACTAAGGCCAGGTTGGATTTTGTTTAAACTTATGTTTGTTTAAATTGGTAATGCAGAAATCCAAAATACTCGCCATCTTTGCACTTTTTGTTCTCAAAAACTTATTTTACAAAGTATATTCTATAATATATTTGTATTACTTACTAAAGACATTTAACAATTGTTGGTTGGGGGGTAAGGGGGAAAAATAAGAAAAGCATTGCATTTCGGAATGTATCCTCGTAGGCTGTCAATGGACTGGATATCATGATGGTCATTGTATCTCTGTGAATTTCACTTGTGTGATTCATATTCTTATTGCATGTTCTGGAATGCTTAATAAAAAGATTTTAAAAAAAAAATAAAAATGTAAAACCCGTTGAACCATCAAACATTTTTGGAGCAGAAGGCGCAGAGGAGGGAAAAGACATATAAAGAACAGAGGATGAAAACCCGCAACACTTAATTCTCAGCAATAAGATGTCGTCATTTTTCCGTGGAGAAAATCTTTGACCTTTTTCTACTCTGAAAGATGTCAATAAATTTAGTTCTCACCTTAAAACATAATTTTTGGGATGAGGAGTCCAGACGTGATAAATCTTTGGATAATTTTAGAGTCCACAACAAATATAGAGGACTTAATCTCATGGGACAATTATCCATATCTACTCTACAAGATCCTCAGATGACACATGTATGGTTAATCAACATTTTGTTACTTCTAACCCCTATGTTTATCCTTTGCAGTCCATGAAACCTTTTATGGACAGATTTCAGCTACTGGTGGAACGAGACCTCAGCTCTCTTAATAATATCACTGATCCCCAAAAATATCAGAATTTAACTTTTATTCAAAAAACAGCCTTATGTCAACTAAAACATCTTAATAGCTTAATAGTGTAACTATAAAAATGGCTGATAACGGTGTCTTTAATAGAGCCACTGGTCCAGCGAGTTCCAGGATATCTTCAGGACACCAAGGATGTTCTTTGTAGTTTTTTGTTCTTTTGACAAAAAATGTCAAAGTGATTTCTGTTGGGTAAGTTGCGACGTGGACTCGCTGTATACCAGCATCCTACATCACAGGCCCCTTTTGCCTTACATTTAGTACATGTTCCTCAGACCTTGTGATGTTTACTATGGAGGTAACACATTTTCTAATGACTCTTAGTTACTATTGTTTCAGTGATGAAATGTATCTACAATCAAAGAGTGTTTAATGGGTGCTAAATATTCACCCTCACTTGTAAACTTAGTGACATCCTGATGGGAGGAAATGAACCTCTACACCACAATCTGTTTCTGAATCCAATAGACTGGTAGGGCAGGTACATAGATGACCTTCTCATCTAGAAGGGAGATGTGCCTACTGTACAGTCCTTTGTTGAATATACAAATAATAATCTCCTCAATCTAAAGTTTACATTTCTGGTACATACCTTCTCCATTTCCTTTCTTGATTTACAATTAACAAGAATTGTTGGCCAAACTATGGGGAAGGGAAACATATTTTTCTATAAATTTTTCTAATGCTTTTCTAATGAAGTTTGTGTTGCAAATCATTATTACACATATATAAGCTTAGCTGAAACAGCATAGATACTCCAAGATGGTGCCTGCTTC
This sequence comes from Phyllomedusa bahiana, assembly GCA_025379985.1. Lineage (NCBI taxonomy): Eukaryota > Metazoa > Chordata > Amphibia > Anura > Hylidae > Phyllomedusa > Phyllomedusa bahiana. Next base: position 19,341 of record JAODAL010016300.1, read on the forward strand.
CTTGAACACACTCCACCACGAGACACCATGGATCTGAGTGGAAACCATGACCATATCTGGAGAACCAATCAACTAGTGCCACATTCCTGATGGATGCAAGAAACAAAGAAACTTAACCACGCCCCTGAAAGCAGTGTGCAAATCCATTGTGTGTGTAATAAAGGCATGGGCCAGTCTGCACTTCCTACACACTGAGGAGGAACTCATACCAACTCACTGTTTGGTGTCATTTCTTCACGCCGGCAATCAGTGTTCAATTTGGACAGAAGTAGTCACATGGTGTACCCCTGAACCCCGACATTATTATTACCAATACCTTTTGGAAGCCCACCGCAGGTAACACTATTTTGCACGATACTAGTTTTCATCCAAAATATACCTTAAATCTATCCCCTTGGGCTTCCGGTTCTGGTGCTCAGCGTGTAAGCAGGTATCAGTGTTAGCTCCTAAGACACCCAGCCCAGATCAAGCCATTTCTACCATCTTAGACACCGATTTTTGTCCCAAACAGGACGAAAACTCCTCCACCTCTACAGAGGGGTGTTTAATAAGAACGGGCAGAAGTCTCAGGCAGAATCTGAGTGCTCGACTATGCGGGATGCTTCACGGTGACACCCGCACAAACACAGCCGACAGACTCGTATTCCCTAGATGTCAATATACCGTCATTTGCTCAGAAGGACAGCCAGATCTAGATTGACTATAAGAGGCTTGCGGTGGAAGTTGCCAAGAGAATTGCTCCTGATCTATAAGAAACTACAGAATATTCTGCAGGACTCCTTCAACCAGCTATAAAATGAGGTACACTCTCATACCTCCATATTGGAGGAGCTAGAGGATAGAGTTAATTCCCTTCAAAATGGGAATGGGACTCTATCTAATAAGTTAAAATTCACCTTAGCCAAACAGATTTACCTGGAAGAACGTGGGGAGGACTTAAGAGAACAGGTCCTGCCGGAATAATGTAAGGCTTGTCAGCCTGGCAGAGCACATTAAAATGGCGGAGCTCTCCTCTATATGCTAAAAAATGCTCCCTGATGCCCTAAGCATCCAACACCTCTGCCGGGTTTGAAAGAGAACACACAGTTGGCCCAGATTCCACTCTCAAGTGCGGAGCAAAATCTGAGGAACAGGCCTGCTATCCTGAAGGTGAATCAAGAAAATGGTCAAGACGATGGTCCTCCCTCATCTTCAACACACCTCAAGCAGCAGAAAAAAATCTGGACTTGTCATCACCTAAGACGTCAGGGGATAGATCTCCTCTGGAACCACAACACCCTAAGAGCATGAGCTCCTCTCCGATCAGTCCCAATCACCAAGCACGGAGAGGAAGCTGCTCACCTCTCTCCTGCAGCGTTGATAAGTGACTCTGGTTTTGATCTTTGGCTATTCTCTGACAAGGGACTAGTGATAAATGTCACATAGAAAACCTAGTAGTGGTCCCTCACTGTTATTTTACTGAGAGGTGACTCTCTTTTCCGTTCATTAGTTCTGTTATTACACTGTACCGTGATCTGCCTCCAGCCCGGGGGCTCTCGGGGAGGGTGTATTCACTTAGCTTTCCGATCTAATATGCTGGCCCAGGCTTATGATGCCAGAGAAGAAAGTGAAGCCCCTGTAGCACTAATTGAAGGATCGTACAGACCTTTCATGCGCCTTGTTCTCTGTATGTCATGTAATCCATGTTGCTGCATGATCTTTGCAGTTCTAGTTCCACTTGTTTCAGTTTAGGGATTTTATTTAGTGTCTCAGTCCTGACCCTACTGATTTCCTCTAGTGAGTGGGTTACGGGCGTTGGCCCATCATTGGCGCTTGTCACAGTCCATGCCATGGATCCCGTTATGAGCGGTAGGCATGGCCGTGACCCTGCTGCTGTGCTGGTCCCCGACGCTTCTGCTGTATCCACTAGTGTATACTCACCTGTCCTAGCTCCTGTCCCTGCTGTAGCGATTGCCAGCAGCTCCTACTTATCTGTCCTAGATCCTGCTCACACCCATTTGCTCTGGCTGTTGGTGCACACTTGAGTGCCCCCTTGGGCATCTGCATGGCAGCATCCTGCTATTTAAAGTGACAGTGTCCGAATTACCTGCCTCTTGACCTGTGACCCCTGGCTACAAGAGAAACTTCTTGCCCTTGCTCCAGCATCAGTTCATTGTTGTCCTCTCCATAGAGCTTGACCTCTGGCTGCTGTATCATTGTTGTTTACATGTGTGTTACCTGTACGCTGCCTGTACATCACCTGTTGACTATTATCTGTTGTACCAAGTATATTACCTGTCTAGGACCTGCGTTACCTGCCTCTGGCTATACCTGCTGTGTCCTGTCACTTGTACCGGCACCTGCTGTCCTTGCCCTGCACTTCGTCTGTCACTGTGGGTCAACACCTATATCTTCTTGCCCGTGGTGATCACTGAGGATCCACCATATACCGGCGATCGACGGGTCAGTGCATACTGACACCACCGGATCATTACAGCGATACTTTACCTTCCATCTACTACTTATATGAAGATAATTTCATGGAATATGAAAGGATTACATTCAACTAATAAAAGAATGAGCATCTCAGACATCTAAAAAGCCTACGTCTAGATGTTGTCCTTTTACAGGATACCCACTTATGGGAGGAAGATGCAAAAAGTATGGGTAGGGCAAGTGGTAGAGTCTCTCTGTATTGACGGAAAGGTGGAGTCCTTACTCTATTTCACATTTTCTTTAAAATGTCTTTATTAAGCAACACAAAGTACAATAAATTCACAGCTTGTGAAATACAGTTTGTAAACTATTATTGATGGGATCAATGATTAATATACTATAGCATGCATACTCTGTATTACCAATTTTCATTATATGCAAAACAAAAGGAAAATACAAACATATTAAAACTCGTCTGAGCCTCCATTTTGCGGTCTTATGTCCATTTCAGAAGGTCAAGATTATATTCCTTCCAGATGTTATCACCGTAAAGTAAACTTGTCTAATTATAGGCGTCATTCAAGTGCATTAGACTAAGATGTCTTTACTATCATTATAGTTTAAACTACCAATTTTAGCTCCCTCTGTAGCGCTAGGCTATTTTAGTGATGGAAAGAAAAACATAAGTCGCAAGAGCATGAGGACAGTATGTATCATTAGGCTCAGACAAAACAAAAACACATACCAACAAGTGCTCCATTCTCCGGGTCCACCCCCCCATGGTAGTATGATCATTCTATGTGGCTCCACTTATCCGACACCCACATCTCGTCTTATTCTATATATTTCACATTTTCTTTGACATCTCACCCTCATGAGCAAGAGGGTAGGTTGTCTTATGTCTCCTTCACACATAGTGGCAAATCTTGCAATTTGTTTAATGTTTCTGAACCTAATAGAAACTCTAATCAATTTCCCAAATCCCGAGGTATTACAATTCAACATATCCACTCAGGCAGGATTATTGTGGGAGGTAATCTTAACGAAATAGTCAACCTAGAGGAAGACCCAAGGTCTACAGTCCCCTATTCCTCCAGGAAATCACAGGTTAGGACCCACAGCATATTGGGAAACTTTTTACAATTAACAGGCCTTAGAGACAGTTTAAGAGAGAGAGAGAAGCCCAGAAGGTAGAGAATTCTCATATATTTCTCATGCTCACCAGGTATGGACCAGGACAGATTATCTGTTGGTTTCATCGGAGATACTCTCGGATCATTCTCCTATAGCAATAGTAATGACTGAGTTTCTGATCACATCTGGAATTTCCCATAATCTGGAATATTGCTCAGACACCTCTGAACACGTATCGGACACATCTTTATTCTGGGCAACACTTACACCTGTAATAAGGGGAAAATCATAGGCTCCACCCCCCACTGTACATGTAATTTACCTACTTCATTTGATGCAACTGGCAACAAACTTCAGGACGCCTATAGGACTTTCCAAGCGTCTCCCAATATTACCAACAAAGGTAAATGGGTAGCGGCTAAACAGGAGTTTGATTCTTGTAAAGAGAGAAAAGAGTCCTTTTATAGATCCCAATTTTCAGGTGGACCTCCTAGCTAAAGGGAGGTTTGCCTCTTCTAACATTTCAGCCCTCAAGCATGAATCAAGCACAATTATCTCTGACCCCCATAAATATAAACTTAATACTTAAGGAATTCTATGCTGACCTATATACCACTTATGGATCCACCCCAGGGTCTCAGACGGCCTCAGACTTTCTTTCAAATATTAAGCTTCCCACCATTTCCCAGGTACAAAAAGACTAAATCAATGAAAATACAGTGGTAGAAGAAGTCTGTAAGGCCATTAACCACCATTAGTATTGGGCAAGGCCTCCGGCTACGACGGTTATGCAGGATAATTTTTTGAAATTTCGGTGGAACAATTGTCGCCCATTCTGTCTGATCTATATAACCACATTCTAACAACAGGTAAAATCCGACCAGAATGAAAAAATGCCTTTATAAAAGTCCTCTCGAAGTCTGGAAAGGGCCCTTTGTTACCAAGCTCCTGCAGGCCAATCTCACTGATTGACGTAGACCCAAAAATTTTGCAGAAAATAATGGCGGACAGGTTGGCTATGGTTTTGGCCTCCATTGTGTCCATCACAAAAAGACTTCATTAAGGTAGAAACATTGCAAAGGTTCTGGCTGTCTTGGACAGGATCAGGTCCAGACCAGTCCCAGAGGAGCGCCTAGTGCCTTAAGAGCTGGATGCAGAAACAGCATTTGACAACATTGGTTGGAAATTGCTGGATCTGGTCCTGGACTGGATGGGCATCAAGGGCAGCTATAGAGCTCTAATATCAAAAAAAAAAATTGATTCGCTCCCCAGTCATCCGGACCTGGTATAATCCAGACTATGCACGGTGTAGGGAAGAGGCACCCTGTCCCAGATGCAAGAGAAGATCTACAACCAGCAAATGAAAGTGTAGACTTCCAGCACTTTGTGTGAGATGATAAAATGCACAAATTTATTGGGATTCCACTTTAAAAATTCCATAAAAACATAGAAAGTCAGGTTTATGCGTTTCAAGCTATTCGATAAGCTCTTAATCGTAAGAATCCCAGTAAGACAGGAAGCCCTCATACATAGTTCCGCTAATTAGAAATAAACCTGAGAATTAAGTCCTTATGGACCTTATACACAGAGGCAAAGACTATAAACAGAGATACATATAAATGACACTATACACAGCAAAACAGTAGATACATAATACATGTATAATAGATCCAAAACAGTAGATACATAATACATGTATAATAGATCCAAGTTATGACTAAGTCCTTGGGGAATCTAGAATCTAGAGTGAGGATCCAGAAGGCCATGAGATGATCCATGAGAAGCCTTCTGTGATCCCCTCCCTTCGGTGGTTTTTTTACCTCCTCGATAGCCATCACTTGAAAACCCACTAACCTGCCTTGGTCACATCTCTATAGTGTTACCCCCGACACCTTCTCACACGGGTTACATCTTAGACTTGCTCTGGGATTCGCTTATTCAGATTCTGTGGGCTACACCCAACATATTACTTATTACAAACAGTACATGTAATAAGATATATCACAAAACAAGTCTGGCAATTGGTGTATGAACGCAGGTTATACCTCCAGCTGGTAACCCTGGGATTGAAATTGGAATTTGCATTCATATCCCTACAGACTCAGACACACAATGTTGCCTATTGTACAAGGTCTACGTGGAGTAAATCTAACCTCATTCCTCAAAATACATCTGAGGGGCGGATCAATACTCAGAAGAGGTATTTACGGAGAATGTTGGTAACATCATTAAATTATCTACTGACAAAATGTCTGGGATCTCTATGACTTTTACCCTTCTGATCTGCAATATTCAGCGCCTTCACAAGAGCGCTTGTCCTATAGCCTCTCCTATGTCATCTATCTACAAGGCATTTCTTCTCCTTAGCATATTGAGAATCTTGACTACAATTCCATCTAGATCATATAAACGCCCCAACCGGGAGAAGATCCAGAACAGGCCGAGGGTGACAGCTGCCAGCAGGCAGAATAGAATTACCAGTCACTGGTTTCCTATACGTGGCCGTCTGAACCAGCCCATTCTGTACGTCTCCTTTAACCCCTTCCTGACATGGGAAGTATCGGTGTGTCCTAGTGGAAAGTGACTTCCCCCAAATGGACGCACCCATATGTCCTGGACTGTAAGTCTAAAGACGCGGTGATACAGGAGAGATGGTTGTCCCTGACAGCAGAGTGGCCCCCCAGGCGATCGCTGTGATTGGCTGCTCAAATCAGAACAGCCAGTCGCCGCCATTTACAGTTAATAAACAATGGCAGGAGCAGTGATCGCTGATGATTGATGCTGTATAGCACAGCACCAATCATCACTGACTAGTATGGGGGGCATTGATGGTGGTACCATTGGTCCCGACCACCCAATCACAGCGCTTGTCTGCCCTCTAAAGTAATGAGTACCGCTCTGCGCTGACATTCTGGTTCGGAATAGTGATCAGAGCGGTGCCAATCATTGCCTGTGCCTTGCATTGGTGGTGCAGTGGTTCTGTGCCCCTCTGTCAGTCCAGATCTTCGGCTGAGCTCCGCTGCCTCCGGCTGACTGAGATTGTTGGCTTCTAGGCGAGCTGTTCTCTGTGATTTCACCATAGACACTGGCAGCTGAGCTGAGCCTCCTCCCGCCTGCTGAAGAGTCATTTTATCACTAATCAGATTTTTTTTTACCCATGGTGGCACCAATAGTTGCCCAACCCAGCAACTATGAGGCGTCACTACTCAGCGTCTGTTCAGTTTTTTCACTGTGGCCACTGATAAGTGACGTCTATCACCGATCAGCGTTCATGCTCAGTTGTTGGCGCAGGGTCACCATCCTGCTGCCTCTGAGCGCTGGGCAGTGTCGCATATCACTGACCTGCACCTACGCTCCGTTGTTGGCACATTTTTTTTGCAGTACAAATTTTTTTTATAGTTATAGGTAAATGGACGTCTAGGTTAGTTGGTAGCGCAGAGTTAGTGACGTCCATATAGTTAAAAAAATAGTCCTTTCTAGTTAGAAGTATTAAAAAATTTAGCCAGTTAGTTTTTCAAGCTTTTTTTTACCGTTAGTGTTAGGGTATCCGGTATTTTTTACTGACGGACGTTCAGCTGTTATTTTTTGCTGACGCTTGTTCAGTATTTTTTGTAAAATAACAAGCAATTTTTTATACTACTGATTTTTTAATATAATTTTATAGCATTAGGTGAATTTTGCAACAACAGAGGCGTAGTATTTTTTTTTACTAACGTTTGTTTGCTGTATTTTTTTTCTTACATTACTTAGCTATTTGTATTTTTTATCCAACAAAAAACTTAATTTTCCCACACGTGTCTGAGCACTATACACTGTCAGAATATGTTTTTACACATGTATAAGCACAACATACACCCCTGTCATAGTCTCTTACACATACACGTGTTGAAGCACATACAGCTTACACGCCCCGTAATTCTACAAGCCCCAAAATAAAAACATCCCAATCTTCCCAGAGACGCTGCTCAGCAGAGGAGGCGTAGGCTTTCCTGGCCTCAGATAGCGAGTGACTCAGACAAAGAGTTTATTGCGTTGCCTTGTCCGAATCCTCCTTCCCGTAGACACCCCCGTGTGTCAGAAGAGGTGACTCCATATGGACTCCCACCCCAGATGATTACCAGCCACAAATTACTGACTTTGTGGCCCCCCAGAGGTCCGTATCGACACTACAGGCCTCACTGAAATAGATTTTTTAAATATTTTTCTCTGAGGGTCTGGTAGATGTCACAGTGGCACAAACCAATCTCTATGCCCAGCAGTTATTGGCACTAAGCCCCATGTCATTCTGCACATGGACCCCCATGGACGCTGCAGAGATAAAAATATTATTCCGCATATGGGCCTAGTGAAGAAGCCGAGGCCCGGCAGTATTGGAGCACTGATATTTTCTACAGTACACCCAATTACCGCCATGTCATGTCCCGTCCGCGCTTTGAACAAATACAAAGAGTTTTGCATTATGCGTATAATGCACTGTGCCCGCCCCGTGATGACCCCACCTATGACCGCTTGTATAAAGTTCTGCCTGTTATCACCCATTTCAGCGCCATATTTTCAGTGGTCTATACTCCTGAGAAATGCATTTGTGTGGACGAGTCCCTCTTACATTTCAAGGGCAGGCTTAAATTCCGCCAGTACCTGCAGAGTAAAAGAGCGTGATACGGGATAAAAATATACAAGCTATGCGAGAGGACCTCTGGGTACACCCACAGCTTCAGGAAAGGACAGGCAAATTGTACCCAAGAATGCCCCTTCTCTAAAAATAAATGGAAAATATTGTGGGATTTGTTGCACCCACTGCTGGATAAAGGTGACCACCTGTACATGGATTACTTTTACACCAGCATTCCACTTTTAAGTCCCTCGGATGCCGACATACAGCAGCCTGCGGCACAACGTGCAGGAACCAGAGGGGACTCCCTAAACCCTTTGTTGCATAATTGGAAGAAAGTAGGTCTCAATGCAGTGATGTGGAAATCCCTAAAGAAGCATTTATGCTATCATACATGAAAAAACTTTGAGATTCTCGGTTCACATATTTTGATCAAAAGATGTTAAAGCTGCCCACGACTTTCAACGTGATCTCAAATCGGGCAGTCCTATATTATCTTTACCTCTCAATAGAGCCAAATCCAGGCCTCTCACTGGGTCAATCGACCTCCTTTATCCAGAGAGAAAAAAATAAAAAAACACCCAACCTGCAAGCTGCACTTCTTTTGACAGCCTGTGAGAGTGGGCGGGTGCAGAAAACCCAAATGGAGGCACCCTTTCCTCCCCATAGAGGTTAACATCAATATACACCAAATATAATATATAACGTATGGTTCTGGACAAAAAACATTTCTGAACAAACATATGCAAACCTGGGTGCCACTGGCAGGGCTGCGGCACATATATATATATATATATATATATACATGTACACATGCACACCACTGCCAGCGGCACACTGTGTACATGTATATATATATACTGTATATACATATATATATATATATATATAGTTTTATTTCAGATTGCATTAGAAAACCCATAGGAGCGTCGCTCGCTCTCCCATTGGTCCAAATAATGGTGCCTCTTTGAACTTAGCCAATCACAGAGCGCGCTCAGAATTTCTTTTCCCCATAGAACTCTATGAGAAAGCAGCTCGCGCTCTGATTTGCTAAGCTGGACGAGCCCCCGCTGCTTCAACCAATCAGCTCATTTCTGCATTTTTACTGAATTTTGAACTGTTCTGCCTTTGAATATGATTGGTCAATTTTTCTCCATAGGATATAATGGGACATTGTCGCTCCTATTCTGATTGGTCAATTCTCCTCCATAGGTTATAATGGGACATTGTCGCTCCTATTCTGATTGGCTGGTTTATGCCGACCAATGAGAATAGCTTAAACAATTTGAATTACTATATTTCCCGGCAATTCTCTCTATTGCAATTCCCTATGTAGCGCCGGTCTCGGCGACAAACGCGTTGTTCGGGTTTTTAACTGCTTTATTTGTAAAGAGGGGGTCTGCTCTTTATCTGATAATGTTTTTCATTTAATTAAAATAATTTTTTTATTAATACTTCATGCCGCACGGCGCTGAGCGCCGAGATTTCAGTGCGCCCATCTCTCCATAGACTATAATGGGAGAAGTAGCTCGCGCTCTGATTGGATGAGATACCCAAGCCCCCGCTAGCTCAGCCAATCAGCTCTTTTCTGTCTTTTTACTGTATTTTGAACTGTCCCGCCTTTTATTTTGATTGGTCCAAACTTCTCCATAGGATATAATGGGTCTTTGTCGCTCCTATTCTGATTGGTCAATAATTCTCCATAGGTTTTAATGGGTCTCTGTCGCTCCTATTCTGATTGGCTGAGCTAGCCAAGCCCCCGCTAGCTCAGCCAATCAGCTCTTTTCAGCATTTTTACGGTATTTTGAACTGTCCCGCCGTGGATTCTGATTGGTCTAAACTTCTCCATAGGATATAATGGGTCTTTGTCGCTCCTATTCTGATTGGCTGAGCTAGCCAAGCCCCCGTTAGCTCAGCCAGTCAGCTTTTTTCACCATTTTCACTGTATGTTGAACTGTCCCGCCGTGGATTCTGATTGGTCAATCCTTCCCCATAGGTTTTAATGGTTCGCTGTCACTCCTATTCCGAATTGGCCGGTTTATGCCGACCAATGAGAATAGGTTTCGAATTTGAATTACTGTATTTCCCGGCAATTTCCAAAATTCTAATTCTTGAATTAGGATATTGGAAAGTGATTTTGTTTTATGTGGTTTTTTTTTATAGGTTTCAGCTCTTTTCCTGAGAATGTTGAACGCCTTTATAAAGGCGATTTTTGATTCATACTCCGCACCGACATGTGGAATGATTTCTCGCTGTTCCAGCCTGTCTCGCCTCGGAACAGATTTTCGGCGCAGTCCCTTCTGCGCCTAAGTCCTGCACTGCGCCCATGTCCCCGCACTGTGCCCCACACACACTGGCGAGGCGCAGGGACCTTTTCCCCGCATGTTCGAGCACACCTCCTCGGACGGCGAATCTTAGGCGCAGCGCCGCACTGCGCCCATGTCCCCGCACTGCGCCCCACACACTGGCCAGGCGCGGCGGACTTTTCCCCGCATATATGACCGCACTACCTCCGGCGCCGAATCATAGGCGCAGCGCCGCACTGCGCCTCAGTCCCGCACTGCGCCTAACATACAGGCGAGGCGCGGCGGACTTTACATAGTATTTATGAGCGCCCCGGCGCCGACATAAATCAGGCGCAGATTGCGCCGGAAAACTAGCGGAAAAGCGCGCCCCGACGTGGCGAGATTCATACATGTTGCCCAAAGAGTATAAAAGAAAGCTACAGCCAGTAATCCATGGAGGAGCGGTGCAGTGTGAAGCTATCTGTATGCAGAGGCCTGGCTCATCAGGGCAGGTCTCACACTGGGAAGTTGTGTCTTTTCTAATCCCTCTTTGTATCACACTCTGCACTTTTTGTGTTCTTCCCTTTTTACCAGTGGAGGGGATTTCATTAGGGAAATGCTGCTCGGGTACAATACAGGGGGCGTCAGAACCAGAAGTGCTGGGACCTCTCCCTGGTTCCCATAAACCAGCGCCTGTATTTCCTTCTCTTGGAAGGTAATAACCGTCCCTGCTTGGCCTGTACAACAGAAGAGAATAGGAGTGTTGTACATCACCATCTGCACAATGTGCACGGCAGCTTCTTTTTCTTTTTTTTTTTTTAAACTGTTTTTATTGAAAGCCAATGTCTGAAAATCATTAAATCCAGAAAATAGAAGGCAATAAATTTACAATATTCACAGCAGCATGACTTGATTAGGTATATAACATTGTGTTCGACATTGAACAAACATTTTCTATGTTTTCTCACACTACATGAAATCTGTTGTAAAAGCTTCTTAACATTCAAGACTTAACAGGTGGTTATCATAACCTTGCTTTACTCTAATAAACATATTGTGTACTGAACAGTGTAACACCCCTTCCAGTCCTCAGTTAATGTTCGTTAATGTTCGAACCAGCGTCCTAACTAGGAAACCTCCACTTCTGCCCCAGTATAAGGTAACAAGGAGGGGGGCCTCCTCTTGTGCTTTCCAGGCTTGCAAGATTATTGGCGGGGAGAGAGTGTTTTTTCTCCACCTCGCCTGCTCTCCTTCCAATTACCTGACTACCGCCGTATGTTGCACCTTGTGCTAAATAGTGATAGGCTCCGTCCCCGCCAACTGCCATCCCATATACCACGTTGTTGTGCCAAAGCAAGAGTGTAGTTTTCTTCTGAGCGATACCGGAAGCGTGGCTATATATCCTTCCCATAGCCTGAAGAAGTTTTTAACTCTAGCCTCCTTATGTAAAGTCGCCTCAAGCCAATCCATGTACATTAAAAAACTCAGCTTTCCTTCGAACATCTCAAAAGTCGGGCCCGCAGGTAGAAGCAGCCCCTACTTAGTGGAGCAGGCGTTTCTCCTGCCGAGAGTATCCGTGTTCCGCCTCGCATGGGAGCCCTAACAACGCCCTGAGGCTTCTAAGGTAAATGATCCTACCAGATGCTGCCGTATAAAATACATAACCTGTTCCTAGAAAGGTTTCAATAAAGGACAGCCCCACAGTGATATAAGTCTTCGCCAGCCTCCGCACATCTGAAACATTCATCGGTAGAAAATCTCCCCATCCGATGCCCTCGTATAGGTGTGAGGTATGAGTTATGACTTATTTTTAGGAACATTTCTAAGTAGCGACTAAAAGGCAAGTACTTGTGGGTATCAGCCAATGCTTCCAAAATCAGGTGTGGCGTCAGTGTATTGTCCCTTCTCCGCCAGCTCTCCAGTCCCCGTGTCATACCCTCATAGTCTACTTTGCTAACTAAAAAGTTATAAATACTGGACAAGTGTGCATGTCTCGTTGCCTGTAGATAGTTAAAGAACGGAATACCAAGCGTGGGAAAAGTCCCTTGTAACTCAGAGAAGGTAAAGGGTAGTTTTGTATCGGGATGTACAAAATGTCGTATCTGGTTACCCCGCGGCGTGCCATTCTCTGAATATGTGGTGTGGCCTCCCGTCTTGAAAATCTATATTTTGCATTAATGATAAGAACGGTGAGTATTCCGGGTTTAGGCCTTTAGTATGACAGATCTTCTGCCAAATCCGCCACACAGGCATCAACAAAACGTTCTCCTTTGCTTGCACAGGGAGTTTGCTATGAGGCAGAAATTTAGTAGGGAAACGTTCGGCACAAACCACTGGTCCAGAGCACTATCAGTGAATCTGTTGGTGGATTGGGCCCATTCAGCAACGAAACGCCCCACGGATGCCAAGTTATATAGTCGCACACTTGGGAAACCCAATCCGCCAATCAGCTTATGCTGCTGGAGGATATGTAAAGGGATCCTGGCTCTTTTGTTTTCCCTTATAAATCGCCGATACAGCATATTTATATAGTTCTCATCTTTAGGTCTGAGATACACGGGAAGCATTTGCAGAATGTATAGTAGTCGTGGAAACTCCACCATTTTGATGAGGTTGCAGCGCCCCATAAATGATAGAGGAATTTTAGACCAGGTCTTTAGCGTGACCGGGAGTCTTTCCATATACCAGCCCAGGTTTTTTTGCTGTAGACAGTCTGGTGACCTTGTTAGCCAAACCCCTAGGTACTTCATTGCTGACTTGCACCATCTTATTGAGTACGTGCAGGACCACGCGGGCGTCGCTGGTCCCCTGAGTAGCATCCCCTCACTTTTATCCACGTTGATTTTGTACCCTGACATGGACCCCTTTTCCTGCAGGTCAACCAGAGCCTTATTCAAGTTGTGTTTTGGATCTGTCAGCATTAGAAGAAGATCATCAGCATATGCTGAGACCTTAACCTCACGCTGTGCGAAGCTGATTCCTTTATAAATAGACGACTGGGAGATGTGAAAGAGAAGGGGGTCAATGGAAAGATTGAAGAGCAGGGGTGACAGAGGACATCCCTGTTTAGTGCCTCTGAACATGTCTATCGGCTGTGACACATGGCCGTTAAGGATCAGGGAGGTAACAGAGTTGGATTGGAGATGGTCAATAAAGGCCGCAAATCTGTTTCCAAAGCCCCTCTTTGACAAGGTGGCATCTAAATAAGGCCATGACACCCTATCAAAGGCCTTCTCTGCATCCAGACTTAGGAGCATGGCAGAGGGGTGGTCATCGAGCCTAGCCCTCGTTATTGCCGCTATCGTTGTTCTAATATTTTGTGTGGAATGTCAGTGGGCAACAAAGCCGTTTTGGGAGGGATGAATGATTTGGGGTAAGAAAGTTTGCATCCTAATTGCTAAAATTTGTGCTAAGATTTTGTAATCCAGGTTGAGCAGGGATATAGGTCTGTAAGAAGCCAGCATGGTGGGGTCCTTCTGCGGTTTCAGTAATAAAATAGTCCTTGCATCACAGAAGGAATCCACCACGGCAGAGTTAATGTATATATCATTATAGAGCCTGGTAAGATGAGGGACGACCTCAATGTTTAAGATTTTTGAAAAAACTCCCCCGGAAGCCATCTGGGCCTGGCGATTTATTGTTTGCGAGTCCTCCGATGACCTCCCTCACCTCCTCTGTTATTTCAGATTCTAAGAGCCTACGTTGCTCGGCTGTGACACCCGGCATGTCCAGAGAGTCCAGGAAGGAGTTGACTTTTTGACTGTCATAAGGGGCAGCCCTATATAAAGATTCATAATAATCTACGAACGCTTGTTCGATTTCTGAGGGATGTTTCATAGTTTCATAGTTTGTAAGGCCGAAAAAAAGACAAGACGTCCATCCAGTTCAGCCTGTTGTGCTAAGGTGTTGATCCAGAGGAAAGGCAAAAAACCCCAATGAGGTATAAGCCAATTGTCCTCATTTGGGGAAAAAAATTCCCTTCCCGACTCCAAATTGGCAATCAAAAAAATCCCTGGATCAATGCCCCCTCTCCGGGAATTCCTAGACACTATAACTGGTTATATTATTACGCTCCAGAAATGCATCTAAAACATTTTTTGAACGCCGTTATTGATGTGTAAGAAGATTTCCTGAGGATGGAGATTTAATGGCCGCTATCGGGGGCCTAGTCTGCCATTGTTTGGTGGCACTGGCAAGGAGCTTCACCATTCTGTTCCCCCATCTATAATATTTATTCTTTTGATGCGATATGTGCGTTTTAGCTTACCCCTGCAGGAATGTGTGCAGGAGAGTTTGTGCGTCTAGGAATTTAGTTTTGTTGGCAGCCGTGGGATGTCTCGAATATTCCTCTTGTGACTGATTTAGGGCCGCATGTAAGTTTTGGAACTTCTTATTTTGAGCCCTGCGCCTGTTGCTAACATAGCTAATGATGTGACCACGCATCACCGCTTTAGCGGTAAGCCATAGGAGAGGAGTATCCTCCACATGAATCTCATTATCTTTTATGAATTGTGTCCAGTGGATTTGACGAAACTCTCAAAAGTTATCTGACTGTGAGAGATAACTCGGGAATCTCCAGCTAGGCAACTGCGGGAGGTGTGATCCATTGTGGAGGGACATCATTATGGGAGCATGGTCCGAGATCGTGATCGGGAACATGCGTGCGTCAGAAACTGCGTTATATAGTGAGGTGGAGGGCAACGCAAGGTCAATCCGTGAAAAAGACTCATGTACCGCAGAGTAGAACGTGTACTCCCTTGCCATGGGGTGACGACCCTCCAGTAATTAAAAACATTCACTCTGCTGCACATCTCCCTCAATGCAGAGGACACCGTTCCCTCCCCACCGCCCGATCTGTCCAACCTTGCATCAGGCACCACATTGAAATCTCCCATTATCAGGAGATTCGGGTGTGGTCTCGTTATTAGGAAGTTAGTAATCTCTGAGAGAAAGGTACTATTGCCGTTGCTAGGGGCATAGACGTTAAAGAAGGTGTATACGACATTCGCGATTTTCACCTGAGCATATAGGTATCGACCGTCCGGGTCAGCAATGCACTCTTCCACCGACTGCACTATGCCTTTTCTAAAGTATATAGCTACACCTCTTGATCTGGATTCGAAATTCGCCAACATTGGCGGGTCTAACCACGAGGCTCTCAGAGGTATAAAATGCTTGGCTTTCCAGTGCGTCTCCTGTAGAAATATGATATCAGTCTTTAGGCGTTTTATATGTCTGAGAACCTTTTTTCGTTTTTCAGGGACGTTTAAGCCTGCCACATTCCAGGACAAGAGGTTTAACTTAGGGTCAGGACAGTCCCACCTTGCCACTTAGTTGGGTTACTCATCCTATATCTTGTGCAGGTATGACCAAAATCGGATTTTTATCATTGAGACGATCGCAGAAGGCATCCCAGCGAGCGCCTCTGAGATCGAAGTGCGGACAAAGTGGAGGTTCCATTCCAATTATCTGTAACCAGTCAGAGTAATGTGTGGACAACTTTCCTTGTCTGGGGTTAATGTCAGTACACAAAAACAGAAACCTAAACCATAATTGAATGAACAGTGAAAACTTTAGTTTCAGGCGGGGCTTAGTAACAGCCTCAACCGTGCGCTGAGGCAGAGACATTAGGAACTTCCGGGTGCCAGTCCCACACCCCAATTTTGACTAAAAGATTACTGCACTCTGGTATTCTAACCGTGAATCAGAAGCAGAGAATCAGAGAGAGGAGAAACAATGCAACACCTTACATAGTATTAAACATTCTTAAGCATCTTACTTCCCTCTCCTGTCCCACCCTCCTCAGAATTAGCCCCTGTGGTCCCTTCCTGTGCACTCTTCCATTATTAATCTGGAGCATTAGGTAGGAACCTTCTAGAGGCTTCCTCCGGTTTTTCGTAGATTGCAACCTGACCGTTCTCCACCACCCTCACTTTTGCTGGATAGAGTAGCTGAAACGCACTCCCGACTTGTAGGTGGTCTGCATACTGGTTGAAAAGCCTTCTCTTTTGCATGACGTGTATAGAAAAATCCTGAAACACTTGGACCCTCTCATTACCTACACGGAGCTCCTCCTTTTGCCTGTTTTGCTTAAGAAATTGTTCCTTGATGGTCCAATGTTGGAATTTGGCAATTACCGGGCGGGGTCTTCCCCCCTGATCTCGAACTACACCCATTCGATGCACTCTTTCCATCAGAAGGGGGTTAATCAGAAGGGGGTCTTTCGGTCAAACCGAGAGCCGTAGCCAAGTCATTGACTAGGTATGTTGCCAAGGCAGCTGCTGGAAACGCCTCCGGAATGCCTATAAAACGGAGATTGTTATGTCTGTCCCGGTTTTCTAGGTCGTCCAATTTGTTTTGTAGAGTTTCCAGCAGGGACTGGTTTGTAGTTGAGATCCCTTCCAGACGAGTGACATCCTCCTCGATGGATGTCGTTCGAGTCTCTAGATCCACAATTTTCTGCGAGTTGCTGGTAATTTGCGTTAATGCCGCATTGATGGATGCTTGTATAATATCAATCCTTTTATCAATTTTATCAAGGACTGGCAGGATTAGCTTTGACACTTCCTGCACCAGCGATAAGGCATTTTCAGAAGCGATTGGGGGAGGGACGGGCCTCCGGTGGAGATGCTGGAGCGGGTGTCGGACCGGCTTGACGCGTTGGTGATGCTGGTTGCGCCATTGTGGAGGAGTCTTTCACCCATGTCTTGGACAGATCCGATGCTCGTAAGGTGGACTTCGGAGAGGGCGTAGTCGAGTTTCGGTTTGTTGAAGTAGAGTTTGAACGCGTGCGTCTATTAAACTTTGACAGTTGACCAAATCTGTCCATACTTTTTGGTATAGAATTAGAAGCGTCTCCGTGAGTTCTTATTGAGGGACCTTTGTTGGATGCATCAAAAAGGCATGGGCTTGTCATTAGCCAGAGTATAGATCTTTAGGGTTTGAGAAGATGTCCCCCCTTATTTATGTGCTTTTACATTGCTGTAAGAGGACTTGGTAAGACTTGTGGATGTGTCCGGCTTGCACTATGGTCTGTGGCCACTAGGTGACACTGGTGATCCAATTCAGCACACTTGGGTGAAAATCTCTGGCTGTCAGCGGGGAACGGCTACCCTGCCTAAGCAGTCCCTTCAAAGCTCTCATAAAGTGTTATAGATCAGAGATGGAGTCTGTAAGGGATCCGTCAGGGGCGCACGAACAGACACAGACAGCGTGAGGCCCTGACACTGATCCCAACCCCTGTCCCTGCCTTTTGGGGTGCCCGACTCCTTAATAGGTCGGCCCCAACCAGAAGACTGAGCACTATGCTGAATAGCGTGAAAACACAAGACGCCAACAAACAATACAAACACAATAAGGGACGGTCAAGCAAGCCAAGTCGGTAACTATCGGGAACGCGGTACAAAGTCAGAAGACAGAAGAATAAACGTGAAACAAGCAGAGTAAGTTAACCAGGGAGGCACAGAATAAAGAGGGCGAGTTATATGCAAAAAAACAGACCAGTATAAACAGGCAAGGAGAAGAGACAGAAGAACCCTTAAAATACCTTCCAGGAAAAACTAAGGACAAAGGCAATAGGAGGAAAAACGGGAAGACCAGATAGGAAGGTAGAGCTTTTCAATCACCCAGGAGCAAGGAGCCAGGTTAACCCATGGAGTGCTGGAAGATTCCTGGCCCAGGCGTCGGCCAGGAATCATTCAAGATAGCAGGGAGAAAACCCAGTTCACACTAGTAAACAGAAATGAGACACTATGTCAGAAACCATGGCTTACGTCGCATCGGCCGTGGCCGGCGACCAGAACTCAAAGCTGGGGTTCTTTCTGGCATGATCATGACAGAGTCACAGTGTTATGTTTGAAACCAACTACTTTACTGGCACGCCTGCAGGAAACTGGGCGTATTTGTTTTCTCTGGAGATGCAGGAAGATGAGTGAACATTGAACTCTCCAGCCTGATTCAATACTCCTATCATGCAATTGGATAGGGGGGGTTAACCAAGCTTCAAGACACCCAGTAGATAGGTTAGCAGACTCAGTGTTCTGTGATCAGGTAAGCTTGGGTAGCACTGCTAGGACACTGTGATACTCCGCCAGACACGGCATGCACTAGAGCCGGTTTTTAAGCCTGGTATACTGTATAGCGCCTGGCCCTGTGATGTCAGTGGTGTCCCCGTTATGCTGGGCTAGTTGGGCCGTTAGTTTATGCGTGACAGCACCGACAGTCCCCGTGTGTCAGTGCAGGACATGAAACCTGCAATACGGCGTGGAGAAGAGGGGGCAACCTCCCAGCACCCGTGAAGGTGAGAGATGTCCCTGCTGACAGGCTCCAGACAGCAGCTTTGCTCATCATCCTATGAGGGATCTGCCTAGGCGCGCCTGCCACAAGCTTTCCCCTACAGTCCGTGCGCCCTTGTGAGTGACAAGATGGCCGTTGCGCACGCCAATTGTAGACGTGCGGGCTGTGGTTATCAGCCAGAATGGTGGGCTTCTCCCGCCCTAGTCAGAGGCCTGGCCGGGACCCCGTCACTGCTTTTGAGCACCCGGCCGTACAGTCCCATTACACGGTGGCGCCCTTCCCCCTCCGGAGCGGTCTCATCTCGTTTGTTTCCAGGCCACTCTCTGCCGCTGGCCCGTTGTCTGCAGCCGGGCTCTGTCTTCCACCTGGGAGATGCAGTCCCAGGGTCGCGAGGCCAGTCTCTGCTTCTCCGGGGCTGCGGCTGTCCTCGGCGCCCGGTAACTCCGCTGCTCACCCCCGGTCTCCATCACAGACTTCCGCCTGCAGGTGTCACGTGGGGGTCTCCCGCTGGCCCGGTACTTCAGGGCCGTGTCTCCGACCTCCGGGCGGTGTCCGCACTCGCCAGGCCCGCCGCTCTGTGCAAATCAGCGTCGCCTCTTTCTTCTGACCCAGGTCCGGTGTCAGCTGTCGCTAGGCTGCGGCCTCCAGTCTACGGGCGCCGCAGACTGTCGCCGGCATTTGGGGCGGGGGCGGGGGGGTTAGGGAGGCCTTACTCGACCTCTGCGCTCCCGGGGAGAGTTATATGATGCTCCTCTAGATGGTCTCTGTGTCGGCTCTTGCCCTGTGAGCCTTTTCTGGCGCTGGGGTATTCCTTGCCACCGATGGAGCCGGATTCTTTAATGAACACTGCGGAGCTTCTCTAAAATGTGGCCGCCATTATGCGCCCCGCCCCCGGAAGTCTATATAGGACTTTTGTTTGGAATGGCAAGAGGCCTCGAATTCCGTGGGTTGTATTGCAGCAACCCAAGACAAATGGGGGTATTAACCTTCCCAATATCAGGGCGTATAATATAGCGGCCTTGATGATGGTGGCGACTGATTGATTGCAGGGCACAGGGACATACGCTGATGTGACCTCAGATCAAGGTAGCCTGGGAAGGCTTTCGCTATCAGATTTTCTACACCTACCTCTACAACAGATCCCGACCCTGATAAGATTAAATCCCCTATTGTTTACCACTTGTAGGGCTTGGCAGAAAATTAGAAAGGGCACTCACTTACATCCTCACGCGTCATTGTTTAGGTCTTTTTGGGATCATCCAGACTTCCAGGGGGGAAATGCGCATAGGGAATTCTATTTATGGAGGACCCACGAACTTAGATGGATTTTGCACATGGTAGACAAGGAATAGCAGAGGCCTCTTTCTTTAGAGGAACTACGACTCAAGTTCTCGGGACTGAAGATCTCGTTTTTTGCATACCTTTGCGCATGCAGCTATGCGAACTTAAGTCATTTCTCACCTTGCCCATGGGAGTGGAGCCCAATGTTATGGAAGGTATTAAATTGCACTGTCACGGGGAGGGGCTTAACAACACACTTCTATACATTTATAAATATCCCTATAGAATTGAGGAAACTACTATGGGACTTACAAAGTGGGTGCAGGAAGACCCAAGCCTGGATGTCTTGACTCTGCATCAGGCCTTAAAATAACAGCCGTCAATTTGTATCTTCAAGCAGATATTTGAGATTCTTTTACAACTATATCATAGAGCCTATATCACACCAACAAGGGGATTCAAAATGGGAATCTATGAAAGTGATGAATGTTTTCGTTGTCACTCCCCAGAGGCGGACCTATATCACTGCTTGTGGGATTCGAACGGCTAATTCAAGGTGGTTCTGCTCCACATTATGTACTTCACAAGGGAACATCTCACCAACTACGTTCCCAATAACCCCTTATGGGCTATATTTGGTCGTATTAACACTCTGGAGACTCCTTGTGCACCGGGGAGTAGAAAACTTCTATACATGGTCTCAGCGGCAGGGAATTAAGATTATCCTTATTACTAGATACAAGATCTCCGTCCGCCATTAAAATGTTTCTTGGACAAATTATCTTATAATAATAAAATGGACTGGGTGGGAGGCCTCGCTCAATAAAGAACAAACACCCGGAATTTTTTGAAGTATGGAGCAGCTTTATGGTTTCATCTACCTTATAGTATCCAGATGAGCATAAGGGAGTGCTCTTTGTCCTCACAACGTGGTACCAAACACAAATCTTAATAGGGGAGATCCACCGCCATAATACTCTTTGGGCTGAGCTACATGGGGTCGTGCACCGTTCGCTTGCCTACCCGCTTGCTAACGCAAACAAGGTAATGTACTATATGTAATGTTGCCATTTTATCTGATTTCAACAGATATACAAACGCATTGATGGAATGATGGACTCGTCACTTTGGTTTACTTTGATTTGTTTTAGTTTATTACTGCTAAGGTTCATAATGTAGCTGTGTCCTCGTGAAGCCGAATGTCAGACTGGATCTTGCCATCAGGAATAGAAGCTGAAGGTCATGAGATCCTTGATATTTGGAAAACATCTAATGAAGTCTCGTACCCTCACAGCATCGTGCCATTTATCATCCCACCCCAGATGCAGGTAGGAGGGTACTGGTGGTGCTTCGATTACGAACGGTTATACTCGCATATTTATCGGCTTGACGACCACAGTGTTTACTTCAAGTCATGTTGTTTAACGTTTTGATTTGTTTTCTTTTCTTTTTCTTGTTTATGAGAAAATGTAACGCCAGGTGATGATAATCATTTATCTTATGCCTAACTGTGCATTAGGCTGTTTGCGTACTGTGTTTATTCTATTGTATTGTTACCTGTGGTGTTTAATAAACATATTAAAAAGTGGCAGTGTTGTAGTGGTTCTATTCTTGTGCACGGGGGGGCAGTGTTGTGGTGGTTGTATTCTCGTGCATGTGGGGCAGTATTGTGGTGGTTGTGTTCTCGTACATATGGGGCAGTATTGTGGTGGTTGTATTCTCGTGCATGGGCGCAGTATTGTGGTGGTTGTATTCTCGTACAGGGGAGTCAGTGTTGTGGTGGCTAGGTTCTTGTACATGGGGGCAGTGTTGTAGTGGTTCTATTCTTGTGCATAGAGGGTAGTGTTATGGTGTTGGATTCTTGTACATAGGGGCAGTGTTATAGTGGTTGTGTTCTTGTACATAGGGGCAGTATTATTGTAGTTATGGTGCTGCTCCTGTGTGCAGGAGTGTGGCTGCTGTGGTGCTGCCCCTGTGTACAGGAATATAGCTACTAGCATAGTGCCACCTGTGTTCGGGAATATGGCTGCTGTAGTGCTGCCCCTATGTACGGGAGTATAACTATTGTAATGCTGCCCTCTGGGTGCAGGAGTGTAGCTGCTATAGTACTGCCCCCTGTGTACGGGAGTGTGGCTGCTGTAGTGCTGCCCCCTGTGTACGAGAATGTGGCTACTGTGGTGCTGCCCCCTATGTGCGAGAGTGTAGCTGCTGTGGTACTGCCCCCTGTGTGCAGGAATATAGCTACTGTGGTGCTGCTCCCTATGTGCAGGAATATAGCTGCTGTGGTACTGCCCCCTGTGTACGGGAGTGTAGCTGCTGTGGTACTGCCCCCTGTGTGCAGGAATATAGCTACTGTGGTGCTGCCCCCTATGTGCAGGAATATAGCTGCTGTGGTACTGCCCCCTATGTGCAAGAGTGTAGCTGCTGTGGTGCGGCCTCCTATGTACAAGAATATAACTGCTATCCTACTGAATTTAGCTTTAGATCCGAAAGGTGAAGAAACCACCATGTAACTGTAATTCACTAGAAGTGAAGAGTATTTCATAAGGTTACTGTAGAAGTAATTCCCCTTTTTACCTTCCTCGGCGGCGGCGTTGAACTCTATGAGTTTCAGTAAGCGTAGGACTGCAGCGCTCGCTTCCGAGACTCCCCCATCCTGAACCAAGAAAGAGAGTATTAGAGCAGGTCAGTGTCCGCTCGTCCACCTCTCGCCCTACACAGATTATTTCCACCCCATCACCTGAAGCCTAAACAAGCGAGAGGCGCTATAGCGGAGGCGCGGGGTAATGACACACAGAATAATGTGATACATTCTGTCGGGCCGCTCTGCGGTGCAGTGCTAAATTAGGTGTGTACGGTCTTGTTAAGAAGTGTAAGTGTTTTTTCCGGCTCAGCACGTGTCACCCTGCTCCGCGCTGATTTTCTGCGCAGCTTTTCATCAACAGGCGCCAAGAGCCGTGACAAATATTCCCCTGGGATAGATTTATTCCTGACCGTAGTAGTGCGGCCCCCTCTCCGCTCTGATTTTATCTCACTTATCTCTCTGTTACAAAGAAACTCAGCCCCAGATAATACAGCTCCATTATAGCACGGCTTGGTGTCTGCATATTCTCCCAGAATGCTGTGTGGCAGGAGGTACAGACCTCACCTGACAGTTTTCGCATTAAGACGGCGATCGCAAGACTCGCTGGGAGATGCAACTATAAAGCCATCATTACCAGAGACGGTGGGGAGCCGTCCCCCTGCGGGCAGCCGTGCTGTTCTTAAAGGGGCTTTGCCACAAAGTAAAAATGACGTGGGAAGTTTGCAAATTAAATAATAAACATTTTCCCCATTCATCATTATTAAAAAAACAAAAACAAAAGATTAAATGAGTAATGTAAACTGCTTCAAGTAGTTTTTCAATAGTGCAATTGTGTCATGCATTTTTGATGAACTGGAAGTTGGTTTATCTTGGAATATTCCAAGATCATTCTGTCCTTGAAAACTATACATGTCTACCTCTTGATATAGAGAAGATCCGCAGTGACTATTCCGCATGAAGCATATAAACGTTTCTAATCAGCACTCCCCCTGGGAGGGGGATAAAAGAGGGGGGAGAGAGAAAAAGAGGGAAAGGTAAACCTGGGGACCCACAGATGACCCACTCCACCAAACCCATCTTCACTCTCGGATAACTAAGAACACGGTTACATGTGGTCTATGAATCGTTAGAGAGGTAAATTGGAGATTGGTCTCCTATTGATTTCTTTGGTATGATAATTTATAGTTAGGGGTCAAGTGGACACCTAGGTATTTCAATTAAGAGGTTTGCCACATATAATTAAATTTAGCACGAAGCTCTGTCAGGGTGTTGGGATTTATGTTGAGGGAGTGCCTCGGTCTTGGATGTGTTCGCCTTGAAACCTGAAAGCCTCCCAAAATCGGCCAAAAGAGTGTGCAAGCTAGAGGCATCAAGATGGGTCAGTGACAACAATATGTCGTCAGCAAAGAGAGACTGTTTAAATTCCCTATCCCTAACAGGAACTCCTGAAATAGATGGGTGAGATGGAATCTTAGAGGCCAGGGTTTCCATACAGAGTATAAAAAGTAGTGGGGAGATGGGGCATCCCTGACGTGTACCATTTTGGATTTGAAAGGGGCGGGAAGTCACATGTGGCAATTTGATGGAGGCAGACGAAGAGATATAAAGATCATGGATGGCATGTAGAAAATTGCCTGCTATTCCGAAAAATTTGAGAGCCTCAAACATAAATTGCCAACTAAGGTGATCGAAGGTCTTTTCTTTGTCTAGACAAAGCAATAGTGCCTCATCTTTTTGAAAGTTTACTACATCAATGATATTGATGGCCCTCCTCGTATTGTCTCCACCCTGGCGACATGGAACTAATCCTACTTGATCCTTGTGGATCATCTGTGGGAGCCAATAATTCAATCTATTGGCCAGAATTTTGGTAAAAACTTTTTTTTAAAAAAAAGGTTTTATTTATAAACATTTTGTTTACTTTTATTTTAAAGAAAACATAACATGTCACATCACAATAAGACCCACTTTAGCAGAAGCATTATAGGCGTTACATAGGTTACAAATACAAATCCACTCATATGACATGTAGTACACTATGCAAGTTACTCCTACTCCAGTTTGTACTAATATACCTTAAGCAACTTTAATAGTCAATATCAAAGCCAAGGAGATAGAACAGACCTCCGTGTAAAAAAATAAATAAAATGCAAGTGGAAACAATCCAGTATATTACCTATGTGTTTGGGAATAATAGCACCAGACAATGTCCTCTAACACTGCTTCTGTTGCAAATAATCACAAATCCCATTCATTCCACCCATTCGTACCCATCAATCCCTGATCTGCCACACTCATTCGCAATCATTCACACAGTTAGTGCTGTAATCCAGTTACTCCAAACCATCGAGAATCTCTTGGTGATACCTTTAGCAGCGTAGGAGATCTAATACCTAGGGAGCTCCGCATTCACCAGTTGCTTCCAGTGTTCTAAAGAGGGCGCCTTAGGAGGCTTTCAATTTAGAAGAATGTTTTTTCTGGCATAAAAAAAGTAGGTGTCGATATAGGGTATGTTCAGGTCTGCTAAAGACAATATCCTCCACCAAGCCCAAGAGGCTGTTTTCTGGTGAGAGCACATTAGGAAAGCCTAATCTCTGATTTAAGAAGTTATGAATCTCCCGCCAATAATTCTGTAGGACCGGACACTCCCATGTCATATGAAGAAAAGTGCCTCTCCCCTCACCACATCTAGAACAAACCACAGAAGACAAACAATGCATTTGACAAAGCCCAGCTGGCGTAAGGTAAACCTGGTGTAACCATTTAATTTGAATCAACTGGTCTCTGACAAGTTCCAGGAGGATTTCAATTCCAAAAGTGCCTCATCAGGCAGTGATGGAATATCTTGCTGCCACCTAGCAAGAGAAACTGCCAGTGGGGAAGTCTGATAACTCATAATGGCCTTATAGATAGAGGAGACCGGCTTTTGAAGGGTCACCTTCCTCAGAGTTGACTCCAAATACCCATGTTCAGTGTTTTTTTTTTTTTTTTTTTATGTTTTTTTTTTTGTTTTTTTTTTTTTTTTTTTTTTTTTTTTTGTTTTTTTTTTTTTTTTTTTTTTTTTTTTTTTTTGTTTTTTTTTTTTTTTTTTTTTTTTTTATTTTTTTTTTTTTTTTTTTTTTTTTTTTTTTTTTTTTTTTTTTTTTTTGTTTTTTTTTTTTTTTTTTTTTTTTTTTTTTTTTTTTTTTTTTTTTTTTTTTTTTTTTTTTTTTTTTTTTTTTTTTTTTTTTTTTTTTTTTTTTTTTTTTTTTTTTTTTTTTTTTTTTTTTTTTTTTTTTTTTTTTTGTTTTTTTTTTTTTTTTTTTTTTTTTTTTTTTTTTTTTTTTTTTTTTTTTTTTTGTTTTTTTTTTTTTTTTTTTTTTTTTTTTTTTTTTTTTTTTTTTTTTTTTTTTTTTTTTTTTTTTTTTTTTTTTTTTTTTTTTTGTTTTTTTTTTTTTTTTTTTTGTTTTTTTTTATTTTTTTTTTTTTTTTTTTTTTTTTTTTTTTGTGTTTTTTTTTTTTTTTTTTGTTTTTTTTTTTTTTTTTTTTTTTTTTTTTTTTTTTTTGGAACCCATGTCACACCAAATTGGGCCGCACAAGCATGTCTCAGCTGCAGATACCTAAAAAAGGACCCCCTTGGAAGGTTAAACTGAAGTTGCATCTCTGCAAAGGACAGAAAGGTACCCTCCTTAAACAACTGGGTAAGGTATTTCACCCCTCGAGTCAACCAGAACCCATATTTCGGCAAGTTTATTAATTCTGGTAATTTTGTATTGCACCACAAGGGGACAACATGGGACCAGGCACTGCTCTCGTCTCTATGTCCATACGGGTGGATAAAGGTTTTCCAAGAATGCATTGCGGCACTGAGCAGTGACATGTAATAAAACTGCACACAATGACCCTCCCTATATGGGAAATTAGAGAGCCCTTCAAAAGACCCCACCAATGCCGCTTCCAAAATGACGGAGGGGTTATTTTCACTATCCCGAAACCATTAGGCAATATGCGTCAACTGGACAGCCACAAAATACATATATTATTATATAAATCCGGGAAAGCAAGCCCACCTCTGTCATATGGAGCCTTATGGTTGGCTCTATTTAGGCGTGGAGTAGCACCTCCCCACAGAAAGGAAAAAAATTATTTATCCAGCAATGCAAAATGGGACTTAGGGAGAGAAACTGGCGCCACACAGTACAGATATAAGAACTTGGGTAGCATTACCATTTTAATTACATTCACCCTACCGATTAGAGACAAGGGAAGGCTAGTCCATGTTTTCAACCTCGTCTCCACCTGCCGTACCACCGGCTGAATATTTAGTTCAATAAATTTGTAAATATCTTTGTGTATTATAATCTCTAAATATTTGAACTGTGTAACTAGCTGCAGTTTGGATATAGGGGTCACCAGTGCGGCATCGAAGTCATCCAGCGAAAATAATGTGGACTTTCCCCAGTTTACGCGCAGTCCCAAGTAATCTCCAAAAGTATCTACCGTCTCCAGTAAACATTCCAGCGAGCCCCCAGGGTCTCCCAAATATACCAGCATGCTGTCCGCGTAGAGCGAGAGTTTTTCCTCAATCCCTGCAATAAACCACCTCTGTATACCCCTATGGTTATTTATCATAGAAGCCAAAGGTTCTATAATGAGGGCAAACAGCAGCGGCGACAGAGGACACCCCTGTTTAGTGCCTCTCTCAAGCGGAAAAGGGTCGGACAGTTGACCATTCACCCGCACTCTCGCCGTGGGCTGCAGATATAACGGGCGTGTCCACTGAATACAGGTAAGAGCGGAATGCCCATCCTAACCATAGTATCCACATGAGAATCTCCACTCAATGGAGCCGAACGCCATCTCATTGTCTAGGGCAGCAACCACTCTCCTATCCACGTTATCATGCATCAACTGAAGATCGGTGTACAGCTGTCTGAGGTTAATCTCTGTCGTTCTCCCTGGCATGAAACCTGATTGACCTGCTCCAACCAAAGACAGGATCACACCAGTGAGTCGCATAGCCAATACTTTAGCTAAAATTTTGGCATCTAAATTCAATAAGGATATTGGTCTATAAGAATTACACTGGTAGTGATTACTGCCTCAGAGAAAGAAGGGGGTAGGAAGTCCTCCGCCGCCACAAACAACTTTTCCAATCGATTGCCCCACTATTTTCTCAGCCATTTTGTACCACTCAGCTCCCTATTGCTCTACCAATCTCTCCCGCAGATATGCCTTCTGCCAGTTCCTCCACTTCTGCCCCATTCAAGTGTGGCAACTCCAGATGATTAACAAAATGTTCTATTTCCCCATCTGTAACCTGTAGTCTGGAAGCATAAAGTTCCCTGTAGTAAAGAGCGAATTGCTCACAGATCTGGGTAGGATCTGACCGGGTGATTCCATCCCTACCAACCACACTGGCCACCACTGTCATTGGTGTCTCAGTTCTAGCTAGGTAAGCTAGCGCTCTACCATTCTTATCCTCTTCAATAAAAATTTATTGTTTTTGCATAAGGAGTCTTTTTTGGGTATAGCCAGTCAAATGCAACAAGTAGGTCCTTTGGGCAACCAACAAAGCTTTCTTAGTCGATGGGGATGGGCTATTTACAAAGTCTGTCTCCTTCAGTGATAACTCAACTCGACTTCTAGCTTCCCCCTTGTATTCCGCAGCTTGGCCCTATATGACGCAATAGCCCCAATTAGGACCCCTCTCATTACGGCCTTGGTGGCATCCCATTCAGTCAACGGATTCACTAAAAAGAAAAAACCATAAGAAAACAAAAAAACCCCCCCCTTCGTTCACCTCCCAATAGGATGTTATGTGGTCCTGGCAGATACTCATCACTCTCGGAACATCCAGCCATCTAGGGTTTAATCTCCACAACCTTCCGGAGGCCCGCACTGGTGAGACTAGAATCAGTTTCAGAGGCGCATGATCCGATATCCCCCTAGGCAGATATTCGACCTTCGGTATCATATGCAAAATATCCCTTGAAGCAAAGGCTAAGTCAAGCCGAGATAATGCATCATGCGTTGGAGAAAAACACGAAAATTGTCACGTCTGGGGATGGAGCCAACGCCATGTATCCACCAAGCTATTTGCCATCGCCCAGTCTCTAAGACCCTTGTTATGCGTCGCCTGAGGTCTAAGTCGATCTAAATCTTGGTCGAGGGTTGCATTAAAGTCCCCCAGAAGAAGCAGCGGGACCCTCGGATATTGCAAAATTTTGGTCATAAGGGCATCTAAAACCCCCGTTGGGGGGGGGGTTTTTTGGGGGGGTTGTTTTTTTTTTTGGTTTGGGGTTGGAATTGGCGGTGGAACATATATGCCCCCAATTAAAAATTCAGATCTCCACAGCAGAATATGCTTAAGCACATACCTCCCGGATGGGTCTATGTGTAGATTCTGTAACTGGAGCGGCAAGGACTTGCTGATCAAAACTGAAACCCCCCGTGCATAGTTGGAGTACACTGCATGGTATGTCATCCCTATCCAAGGCCGCCTCAATGCCAGTATATACTGTCCCCGAAGATGCGTCTCTTGGAAAATAATGATACCAGGATTGTGAGTTTTGACATAATCAAAGACCAGCACCCTTTTCAGTTTGCAGTTTAACCCCCGGACGTTCCAGGACACAATCGTACAATCAGCCATTACAAAATCTAAACAAAGAGACTCCACCCCAGCACCCAGCAGACCAGGGATCAATACAAACATACAACCCATTCATACCACAAATCATGTTCAACATCAACCAGACTAAACATAGCCACCCCCCACCCTGCTCAAAGCCACCCAACTTGCCCGAGCTTTGATTCCATAACATATCAATCAACTGTTAGAAACACAGAACTGAGAAGTGCGCCAAGGCACTCAAATATCCTAAAACCCAATGAAGAAAAAATACACCTATATGGATGTTCCAAAGAGAGCACTAAAGAAAATCTTCATCTTCGCTCCTATAAAAAAGAAATTGACCCTGAGTGGAAGAAAATTGCTCAGGGGAAGAGAGCATAAGGAAAACAACTAACAACCGTGACAGTCACACCAAGACTTATTACCAATCTTAACAGCACGCCAGCCCCAGCCTAATCAATGTCAGCGGTGGTCAGGAGAGCATCTATCGAGCCACTCAGATGCCTCCTCCGGTGTTGTAAAGAAGAAAGTGCGATCTCGATACTGAACTCTCAGTCTAGTGGGATAGAGCATCACATATTTAATTCCAGCTTTCCTCAGACGACTCCGCACATGAGTGAACTGCCTCCATTTCTTCTGGACTTCGGATGTGAAATCAGGATAAAAGGATAACTTGCTGTTCTCGTAAGCAATGTCCCCTTTCCGCCTGGCAACCGACAGAACTACATCTCTGTCTCTATAATTAAGAAGTTTTAGGATGAAAGGATGGGGTGGTGCACCCGGTGGCAGCGGCTTGATTGGGATACGATAGGCTCTTTCCACTACAAAAATGGGAGAAAAATCTATAGGAGCTAAGACATCCTTCAACAATTGCTCCATGAACTGCTCCGGGGATGAGCCCTCTACCCGTTCTGGTAGGCCCAGGGTGCGGACATTATTCCATCTGCTTCGGTTTTCTGCATCTTCCGCTCTGACCTGTAGAGTTTTAACATGTTGCTGTAAAGTATGGATAGACGCTTGGTTGGCGTTGGAGGTGTCTTCCACCTCGCCGATTCTGTGCTCTGCTTCCACTGTACGCTCCCGGATCTTATCTATATCATGGCGGAGTTTGTTACCGTCCATCTGCAAATGGTTCCTATTTTGGTGGTAAGGGTGGGTGCCGAACAGGTCCGCAATTGCCGCCATTATTATCTCGTAACAAAAGCCCCACTGTAAGAGGTTCTCAGACAGTAAGACTCAACCGACCTGACTCCGTCCTTCCACTGATGTTTTGTTTTTGTGTGGAGGAAGGCGCCGTGGAGGCTCTGTTGCGTCCCATACATAAGGTGGGCAGCAGGGACAGAACTACAGTATGTCCAGTTGCGAACAGTTAGTATCAGCAATGCGAAAAGGACATGGAAGATACTTGACAGTGAAAATTTAGAGCCTGAGCTAAGTTATAATGCAAACGGACTGTAATGCTATAGGTGACCAGCAGGTGTCGCTGCGGTCTCACAAGCGAATAGCAGCAGGTTGTGGTGGTTTGTTTTGTGCAGAAAGAGCCGCCGTGGAGGCTCTGCTGTGGTCCGTACGTGTGTCAGAGTACAGGGGCAGGTCAGCAATATGTCCAGATATGAGACAGTACGAATGAGCAGGTGTATCACAGTTGACCAGCAGGTGTCACCTCCGTCTCAAAGAGCAATGGTCAGCAAATAACTGTAATGGAACCAATGACTTTATATAGAAGAACAGTGGGTAGTGAAAGTCAGCTATAATGTGATTGGCCAGTAGATGTTGCTCTTATCCCATAGATGGCTGGTAGACCAGGAGTGATAACAAAGCCATCAGTGTAATATACTGCTAAAGGTGCTGTGGCCATTTATCTTCATCAAAGACAGTAACTGAAGTCCATCTCTTTAAGCAGCCAGTGTTGCTGAGGAAAGATAGCAAGGCAAAGTTCACCCACAAGCAATAAAAAGGCAACGCTGAGCAGTTTCACTGCTAATTCTGGGTTACTCAGGTGTTTTACAAAAGGACTGTAAAGTTTGGCGGGCACGCTCCGTTATAGGCAGTGTAGCCAAGATGGCGCCGGACCGCTGTTCCTTCCCGCCCTCTTCAGTTGATGAAGTTAAAATGGCGGCGATATGGCGGCAAAAGATTTTTAAAACAAGCAGGGTGCTGTGAAAATTTGAGTAATAACACCTGTCTCCACTCTCTGTACACCGAAGCTGTCCCAACCACCCGCTCCTCCACACTTATCTGTGTCCACAACACTGACCCCCGACTCTCTGACTAATCGGTGTCTCGGGCGCTCTGTCTCCCGCCTCCGCCGCTGCTCCTCTTCCTTCACCTCCAACCCGCTGGTCGCTTGTATAAGCAACTGTAGCAACCACTCACTATCGGCAGCTCTGGTTCGGGCTGCATTCCAGGCTCACGATCCGGACGCCACCCCGCAGTGCAGCGCGTCCGCGTCTCAGCTGCTGCACGGTCACCTGCCAAGGTGGGCGCCCGTCCACACACCGATGTCGGGCTGGTCTCCTCCGGGCAAGACAGCTGCCTCTCCATGTGCGGATGACTGTCTGGTGCTCCTGCGAGAGGTGGCAGTAGATGCGTCCCCGGCCTGAGGCTCTCCAGTGGCCTGCGGCGACAACCGGGATCCCCACCAGGCAGATAGGATGACCAGCGGCAGCAGCAGGCTTTCTTGTAACTCTCCTGATAAGATTAAAGGTCAGTGGCCACTTAAAGGGGTCAATAAGGCAGGATTTCTGCAGGATATTGCAGGAGCTACAGACACACACGTCTTCACTCCATGAAGGTCAGGCCACACCCCCCTTTGGTAAAAACTTTGATGTCCTAATTCAAAAGCGCTATGGGTCTGTAGCTTGCACGCTCTGATGGATCTTTCTCTGATTTAGGGATGAGGTAAGGTAAGAGTGGGACATGGTTTCGGTATACTACCAGAAAGGCATTAAATATGGCGAGCGTGTAGGGGGCTAATTCTTGAGAGAACGTTTTGTAATACAGGTATGAATAGCCATCTGGGCCTGGGGCCTTTCCACCTGGGAGATCCTTAATCACACCCAACATTTCGTCCAACTCAATGGGGGAGTTGAGCAAGGCAGCAGCCTCTTCTGACATGGGAGAAAGCAAGAGTCGAGAAAAGTTTTAATCCTGGAGCATATCCCAGGGAAGAGAATATAATTTAGAGAAATACTGGTGAAAGACCTCAGCCATGACTTTAGGGTCATAGCTCAGCGAGCCATCAGCACACCTCAAAGCATGTGGGGTAGAATTAGCTCTCTTGTCTCTCAGTTGTCAATCCAGAAGGGTATGTGCCATATTAACTAATTTGTAATATTTCTGCTTTACGGCCGGGTCTTTAAGGCGGAATCTGACTTCTATAATCGAGCGAAGTGTTCGCAGGTTTGGTCCAGCAAACATTTTAGATTGTAAAAACTGAAGGCAAGTTTGGAGAAATTTCATTTGATCCCTAGATTCCCTCTGCAACTGAGCGCCCTAGGTGATGCAAGTACCTCTGAGGACCGCCTTATTGGCCTCCCAGAGGGTAGAAGCTGAGGCAACAAAGCCCTCATTTACGTAAAAGAAGGAGATGATAGCATTGCGGATCTCCTTCCCTGGTTAAGTCTCTCAACAATCAGGTTACAAATTTTTTTTGGGAAAAAGTTAAAAATTTGCGCAAAATTTAAGAGCCCCCAATTCCAAAAAAATTAGATTGTTTAAAAAATGATCCCAAACATAAAGTAGACTTATGGCAATTTTCTTACTACAATTTTTTGGGGTAGACTGCTTTACTCAGAAAAAAAAAAATTTAAATTTTAAAAGGTTTTAAATTTTACAATATTTTGATTTTTTTTTCACAAAAAACAAGGTATTTTTGACAAAAATAAATTTCAAACTTAAAATACAATTTGTCCAAGAAAAAATCTCCATTCACATAATATAAAAACAAATTCAAGTTTTTCTCTGTAAAGTGCATGCAGATTTGAAAAAAGGCTTGGTTCTTAACCCAAAAAAAGGCTCAAAGTTGTCACACTGCACTGCATTACAGTATTTTCGGCCTTTTAGTTTCTAAAAATGCAGAAGATACATTGTTCCGGGGCCCCATAGGGGGCAATAAAAAGACAGTCAGCCCCTCCACAGCTCGTTTTTTCCTGCTCGTCTTTTGGCACTGGCTATTATACAACATATTTAATGCCGGTGCTTTAGTTTTCTTGGGCGTCTTCCCATACAAAATGAGGGGCGCGTCAAAAAACGAGAAAAGACCTGGTTTTTGGAAAAACGTGACAAAAACGCGGTCCTCATCGGAAAAAAAAACGCTTTCGGGGTTTTTTTGTCAAATCAGTTAGACAAAAATATAAGTCCCAAGACACCATGTCTTACATGACAGAGAAACTCCCATAATGCACTTTAAAAATAGAAAAATTAGCCATATCTCTAAAAAATGAGTCCTTTGAGGAAGCCTATTGGCGAAACGAGTTAGGACTGGTGACTGGCGGCGATTATATCCCCATATCCTTCTGACTAGATGGGTAAATATCATTATATCTTTGCTGGGCTTTATGTGGTTTTTTTGAATACACTTTACACTTATGTTGCCCAGCTTATTTATTATGAGGGATTATTGATATTTTGCTCGCTGTAGCAGCTTGGGAGTGCTGAGTTAGGTAGGGAGATTATTTGTGGGTTGTGATTAGAATAGACACTGTTTTTCATGGTTATCATAACTATTGGTTAATACTTTTTCTAAGTCATATATACCCTCATATCCCCATAATCCCTTTTTTTGTTTAAAAGACTCCTTCTGTAGCGGGTGTTTTTTGCCACCTTGTCTCCCCTTTATTTTTGGGTCTCCTCCTGTAAGGTTTTTGTTATTTTTGTCTTATTGTTTTTTATATTTGAATAAAAATTTTGAAAAATTTTTTAGAGATATGGTCCATTTTTCTATTTAAAATTTTTAGGTAGACATAGCCAAAGGGTTTTTTAAAAAACTTATTATTATTATTGATTTTTTTCAGTGCAAATCACCGACGGGTTACTTAGATCTACAATTTTGATTGCTAGGGTTTTTACAGGGCAAAACGCACTTAGGTGTCCCCCCATGAACCATAATTCGAAACACGTACGACCCTTTTAGCACTTGTAGCTCCAATTATGATGTCCCTATGTCTGCGCAGATCACTGGATTGAACCCCCCGGCCGGTTGTTAATAATACCCCCCCTGTTTTGTGTGTTGTGCCCTTTCCTCTTTTTTGCTCTGGACCAGAAATTTGTGAATTTTTTAGGCTCTGGTTATTTCGAAGCCCCCAAATCTTTGTTTCCCGAGAGGGAAAATTTACTGAAAAATATATTGTTTGGTTTGAAATTTTGGGGGGGGGGGGAAAAAAATGGGAATAAAAAAAAATTAAAAAATTGGGTTTTTGGGGGGGGGGGTTTTTTTTTTGTTTGTTGTATAGATAGGAGTTTTTATTTTGAAAATTTATTTGGATCAAACATGGAGCAGGAAAAGGGGTTTTCGCAAGGGAAAAGATTCCGCTCCCCAAAAAACAGATTGCCCCAAATTTCAGCAAATTTTACCCCTTTCAAAGTAGAAGATCAGAACCGACTGTGCCTGAGGCAATTACTTCATACCCTGAGATTGTTAGAGACGTTGCCCCTGTGGTCACCGCTTTGCCACCAACCCAAGCAAACCCTCCAAACAAATTGTGAGACTCCACAAATGTTATTCAGGACGTTTTCGTTGAAAACTGTTTTTTTTTTTTTTATCCAATTACTGCCGCAGGTGCAGGGTAACAATGTTTTAAACTTTTTATCATCCAGCTCATCGTTAGCATCTTTGGGCCAAGAAAATTGCCAAAATGCTCAGGAGGGCCCCGACAGCGGGGAAAATATGAAAAAATGGGTCCACATTCCAAACCAAGCGATGGGCATCCAGGGAAATTCCAAAAAGTCGGCTCATCCAAGTCTATCACTTTTAACATGACAACAAAGGCAGTGGAGCCCCTCATAGGTTTCAACAGTGAGATCACAACGTCCATGCAAGGCACCCGCATTTCACATGTGGAATATGGCCCCAAAAAAAAAAAAAGAACCTTTACTTTTAATCTCGTCATAAGAAGGTTGGCAAAGGTTTACAAAAAGTACGAAAAATGGAAGATTGGAAACAGGGGTTTTTGGGGCGTGAGATGAAAGCAATAACTGGGGGTCTGATTGGGAAAAAAGGGAAGAATCAAGGGAAAAGGGGGAAAAGAGCAAAAGAGGGAGAACGTTTGGGGGAGGGAAACCGAGGATATGGGAAGTTTCACAGCCAAAGATATTGGACACTTTACCAGGTCAATGGGGACCTCATGCTGAGGCTATGTGGTGTCCCATAAGATATTACTCATAACCTCGAGTACGGGGGGGGAAAAATAGCAGCAGGGCAAACCTGAACAACAAAGGTTGGAAAAGAATGGTCAAGCAAAGAAATAGAGTTCGTATTTGACCCATGTCCCCAACCTCAACCCAATCAAAAACTTTTGGGTAGAGTTGAAGAAAAAGCTGTATTCGTACCCAAGTCCAGTCTGCACCTACATTGGGATCATGTAGAAGAGATTTGGGATCAGTTTTTGGTCAAGACATGCTTGAATCTGATCCAGAGCCCAAAATGATTCAGGCAGTGCTGAAAGCCAAAGGTGGATTTAACAAATGCTAACACTATAATAAAAATGTAAATATTGATTTTTAGGAGCAAAACAATAACAATGCAGTTACAGGACTAAGCAGATGCTAAATAGTTGCAAGTCAAAATTTATGATGAGATAGCTAAGATGATTGTCTATAAAAAGAGAGCCTCATGTTTAAGTGGAGTAGATGGTGAGATGTAGAGCCTAAAACACAAGTTCTAAAACAATTGTTACCATTTTACTTTCAGTGTCTGTTCTACCTAATGCTGATAATTGAAATCAAAAGGGTGATAAACAGCCTGATGTTACACTTTTGCTACAATAAAGTTATCACTTAAACATGTGCCATGTATGAGGGAATCGGGAGTCGGAGTCAGGGAGATTGAGAAGTCGGAGTTAGAATCGGAACTTTGGCTTACCGACTCCACAGCCCTGGTGAACAGAAATTTAAAAAAACGTACAATATATTTATTATACATATGAGAATTACATTGGTAATTTGGTGTAGTTGGTAATATATCCAATATGTAAATTATTACCTTTTGTTCTTGAGACGCGCTAACCAACAGACCTAATTGCTTTAATAAAACATTTTCCACATTCTGTGTCATTTCTCTCAACAAAGTTCACATTTTCTTTACATTTCTGTCTTGGAAAGAAAACTTCCTCCTGGTGATCTTTTCATGTTACCAAGTTTGTTTCTCTTTAGAAGATTCCCACATTCTGAAATGAAAAAGCTCTCCCTGTGTGAATCTTTTGTGTGTAGCCAGAAGTTATTTCTTTAAAAGATTTTCCCACATTCTGGAACAAGAAAAGGTTCTCTCCTGTGTAATTCTTCATGTTTAACAAGGGTCTTTTCTTGTAAATATTTCCACATTCAACATGAAAAAGGCTTCTCTCCTGGTGATTTCATTTAAAGTTTTTGATTTCTGTTTAAAAAATTTCCCACATTCAGAACAAGAAAATGGCTTCACTTCTGTGTGAATTCTCTCATGTATAACAAGAGTTGATTTCTCTGTAAAAGATTTCCCACATTCTGAACATGAAAAAGGCTTCACTCCTGTGTGAATTCTCTCATGTTTAACAAGATCTGCTTTCTCTGTAAAAGATTTCCCACATTCAGAACATGAAAAAGGCTTCACTCCTGTGTGAATTCTTAAGTGTGCAATTAGATACGATTTATGTGTAAAAGATTTCCCACATTCTGAACATGAAAAAGGCTTCACTCCTGTGTGAATTCTTTCATGTATAATGAGTTGTGAATTAAACGGAAAAGATTTCCCACATTCTGAACATGAATATGGCTTCTCTCCTGTGTGAATTCTCTCATGTCTAATAAGTTTTGATTTGTGTTTAAAACATTTCCCACATTCAGAACATGAATATGGCTTCTCCCTGGTGTGTGAATTCTTCTGTGCGTAACAAGACTTGAGCGTCTTGTAAACACTTTACCACATTGACCACATGGAAACCTTTTCCCCACAAAAGAAAAACATTTTAAACATCTCTGTCAGGCTGGGAAAACTAATGCAGTTTGTAGTAAAGTAAGTTAGTTCGGGCAAAGCCAGAGATAGATCTAGCAGGACCACTTATTATGACCACTTCCTATTTCTGACGTCACATAACTCAAGCAGGAATTCCCTGTGGTGTGCGGGCTTGCTATGTATGTAAGGTGTGATAGGCTGTCTGCACACATATCCTTTTTTTCTGTTATGAAAAAATGGGCGAATAAAAAAAGAGTTGCTACATAGGAGCAGATCACCCCCAAAATGACCCGGGGTCCCAAAACATGGTCAACAGAATGCTATGAAAAAATTTTTGGATTCTTGGTTCACAATTTTTGATAAAAAAATCTTAAGCTCCCAGAACTTACAAGGATCCAGGTCGGGCAATCCTACGCTACTTTACCTCTCAATAAGGCCAAACCCGGGCCTCTCACGGGGTCCCCCCGACCTCCATTATCCAGAAAAAAAGAAAATAAAAAAACCAAACCTGCAACCGCACTCTTAAAACACCTGGAAAGGGGGTTTGGTGCCCAAAAAGGCACCCCCCCCCCCCATAAATTAAAAGCTTCGCCAAAAATAAATTTTGGTTCTAAAAAAAAAACATTTCCCCCTCCCTTTTCACTCGGGTTGCCCATTTTTATATAAAAAAAAAAAAAAAAAATATAAAAAATAAATAAATACACATATAAAACACACGCCATAATATCCCCCCCCGCCAGTGGCCCGGTTTCCAATTTTTTTTTTTAATTTTTTTTTTTCCAAAAAAATTTGAAAATTTGGCTAAAAAATTTGCTTTTAATCAAATGGGAGGAAGATGCCTCCATTTTTTTTTCTGCACCACGCCCACTTTCACAGGCTGTTAAAAGTGCACTTTCAGTTTGGAGTTTTTTATTTTCTTTCTCTCTGGAAAGGGGTCTTGACCCAGTGAAGGCCTGGATTTGGGGTCTATTTAGAGGAAAAAAAGCTTTGGACCCCCACCTCAGTCACTTGAAGGGTTCGGGCAGCTTAAGCCTTTTTTTTTTAAAAAAATGTGAACCCAAAAATCTCAAAGTTTTCAGTATGTAAACATAAAACTTCTTTAGGGATTTCCATGTAATGTATAACACAATGCTTAACACTCAAGCGTATGGGGCTCCAGAAAAGACAGATATCACTGCACCTCTGCTAACCTTCTGCAAATTGTGGCCTGAAGCGGGGAAAAAACACCCACCCCTGTTAACCCACGTGTAGGGGCCTGGAGCAGATGGAATGTCAGTACCTCTGCAACCCAATGTGTATAGCAGGGGGCCGCCAACAAAATTTCGGGCCCCCTACACTAAGCCTCGGGCCCCCCCCCCAAAAACCGCCCCCACTACATCATATACTGGGTTCGGTACCCGGGTGGGGCAGGCAGGGGGAGCCAAAAGGTAGGAGGTACCAAACTAGGTAGCCAGGGGGGCCGGTAGCCCTAGGGAGCCCGGGGAGGCAGCTGACGGGGTTTAATAGCCTGGCTAGGGTACCATGGGGCAGGAAAATATAGCCAGGGGGGAGGGCCAAAATAGGGGGGTAGGTACCCGGGGCCACTAGGTAAGTTTGATAGGTGCATACACCCCAAAGG
The DNA here is from genome assembly GCA_025379985.1 of Phyllomedusa bahiana. Classification (NCBI taxonomy): domain Eukaryota; kingdom Metazoa; phylum Chordata; class Amphibia; order Anura; family Hylidae; genus Phyllomedusa; species Phyllomedusa bahiana. Next base: position 58,327 of record JAODAL010016300.1, read on the forward strand.
GAAAACTGGCTCACCTTAAAGATCTTCTGGCTATCCGTATAGTAAAATCGTTCGCTAGTGTTCATTCAGCGGGGCCAGGACAAAACTGCAGCTCCCACAGTGTAAGACGCTCACGTCCGGTGCAATCACCTGCGCTCGCTCACTGAGCGGCTGGCTCGGCGAAAAACTCCCAAAGTCCGGCACTCCTACCTTGTAAAATAATAACTTTATTGCATAAAAGTTTTACAGCAGCGTAACACCACGCCCAATGAAAGGGCTGGTTACACAGACGCGTTTCAGGCTACAATAGCCCTTTTTTCACGGCTATTTGAAACAGTGATACATGCATTGGTTAAAAACATGTAAAAACCAATCAGTTTATTTTCAATAGTTGTGACACTACCCTTGGACGTCACATCCCCTGGATAGGTAATCTAAAAACGAATACATGGCAATTCGATACATATTATCTATATAAACATATCAATGTATCAGGAATAGATCACTCCTATAATTTAGTCCACAGGGTGCTCTAGTGTTTAGTTTTAAAATCCAAAAAGCTTTCCTTTGCCTAAGTTTTCCTATCCAATTACCTCCCCGATAAGGTTTCTCTATAGCTTCTATTGCATAAAGCTTGAAATCTGTTATGTCTCCATGATGATTCGAATAAAATGTTTTGCGGCTGCTGAGACCTTAAACCTATACATTTTTTGATGCTACTAAGGTGTTCACTGATTCTTATTTTAAGTTTTCGTATGGTACTGCCGACGTATTTCATGTTACATGCTGTACATTCGATAACATATATTACATGGTGGCTATCGCAGTTTAGGAATTGTTGAATAGTGTAACTATTTACTTCATTAGTGTCACTAAATGACTTCATTTTTTTTACACAATTTACAAATATTACAGCGTATTCCACCACACGCAAAATAGCCTTTTAAGGAGAGCCATGTTTTATATGTATTCCCTCCGACTGGAAGTGCACTAGGGAAATTGTATTTTCCTATTGTTTTGCCTCTCTTGGTACACACATGACTCCATTATCCAATATTTTACTTAGAGTAAAATCCTGTCGAAAAATATTTATGTTTTTGTAAAAGATAGATTTAATTTTTTTAAAAATTTTTCTACTGTAACCCGTTGAAAAAGTAATTTTATATTGGATAGCTTTATCAATTCCACGTGATTTAATGTTGTTATCATTTAACAGTTGTAATTGTGATCTTGTCTTAATTTTATTCTTCGCTTTATTGAGGCTGTTGTTAGTATAACCCCTTTGGGACAATCTCCGATCTATTTCTTTTTCCACTTTCAGATAATCGGTCTCTAAAGTACAGGTACGTTTCGCCCTGACATATTCACCATATGGTATAGCCCGCTATGGTTTTAGGTGAATGGCAACTATTAGCCCTTAATATTCGAATTCCCCCTGCGCCTGATTTACGATATTGTTGGTAATTACCTTGCCCATAGTAAATCTCCTTTTAATAATATATCCAAAATGATAGGCTTTCCTTATTCCATACCATGTGAACTGGAGGTTAAACGGTTGGAATTAATATATTCCAAAAATGGTTGTATGAGCGCTACATCACACCCCATAAATTTAAAAAAGGTCGTCGATGTAGCGCCCATACCACAATATACAGTCCAAAAATGGATTATTACAATTATAAATGACCTGGTTCTCCCACCACGCCAAAGCAAATTGGCCAGCGAAGGGACGAAGTACCCCCATCGGGGCTCCCACAAGTTTTCAAATAATAATCATTTAGGAATTTAAAGTAGTTGTTTTTTTAGTAGATAATCTATGGCCCTCAATATAAATTCCTGCAATTCCTCATGGTAAAACCCCTATGATTTTCCCCAAAAAGAAAGACAACAGCTGTGATTACAAAATCAAAGTGGCAAGCTAGAATATAAGCTTACCACGTCCCCAGCCAATCCAAGTATGTTCACTATCCCCTTTTCTATCCACCATTGCTTTAAGGACCTCTTTTGAGTCTTTTATATAGCCTGGGCTACTTTTTACCAAAGGTTTGTAGATGTTTATCAACCCAGGTACTCAAACGCTCACTTAGAGATCCAATGCCTGAAATTATAGGGCGGAGGCTGGGTGGAAATGTGCCTTTATGGATTTTTGGGGCCCCATGGAATATAGGTGTAATTGGGTCATGTACCATAAGGTATTGCTTTTGTTTCAAGGTTATGGCCCCCAACCTGGTTCCCTCATCCAATAATTTCTCCAACTTATGTTTTTAGTTGTTCAGTAGGATCTTCATTCAATTTTTCTATATGTTAAACTGGTCCTGTAAAACTTGCTCAACCTGTCTTAAATATAGATTTTTATCCATCAAAACCGTAGCACCCCCCTTGTCGGCTTTTTTATTACAAAGTTAGTGTTATCTTTTAATTGTTTCAGTGCTATCACTTGGCTCCAGGTCAGATTACTACATTTTTTTTTTATATTACCACTATTCTTTTTTTGTAATGCAAGTGAGATCTCGTTCCATGGTACTCTGGAATATTTCTATTGCTGGTACTCATCTTTTAAACGGGTAGAACCTGGATTAGATGTGTTAAAAATTTTTTACTAGTCTGAATAAGCAGACCATCAATTTTCACCCGATTTCCACTGGCTTCATATGTAATTCATGCAAAGATTTTAAACTAACCGTTCAAAAAATGGTTTATCAAAATATTCATTAAATACCTTTTAAGATCATCAATATTGGTGTTGGCTATTACTGTCTGTTGTTCCTCATTATAAAAATGCTTCTTGACAGTAACTAATCTAACAAATTTATTAAGATCAAGCATAGTATAAAACAAATCAAAGTCCGATGTCGGTACAAAATTTAACCCTCGTTCCAATATTTGTATATAAAAGACTCAAAAGAGGTCCTTAAAGCAATGGTGGATAGAAAATGGACTAGTGAACATACTTGGATTGGCTGTGACGTGGTAAGCTTATATCTAGCTTGCCAAAATGATTTTGTAATCACGCAGTGTCTTTCTTTTGAGAATCATAGTGGTTACCATGAGGAATTGCAGGAATTTATATTGATGGCCATAGATTATCTACTAAAAAACAACTACTTTAAATTCCTAAATGATACTCTAAATTGTTAGCTAACCGTTTGAATCCGTATCTTCCCACCCTGATTCACCCAGACCAGGTGGGCTTTGTTCCGGGACGAGAGGCCCGGGATAACACCCTTAAGACCCTAGATATTATCCAGTATGCCCACAGCAGGGGGGCCCCATAAAGGCCCCTGCCCTCCGACGCTAAAAAAGCGTTTGACAGGCCCCTCAGGGGACTCACTTCCTCTCCTTTTTGGGAACAAAAAGGGCCCCTTTTGGCCCCCCCCCCCCCCAAATTTTTACGGGGAAAATTCTCGCTCTTCCCAAAACCCCTTCCGCTAAGGTCAAGATCAATGGTTTCCCTTTCGGACATTTTTCAAGATACAAAATGGCACGGGGCAGGGCTGTCCCCTTTCCCCACTTTTTGAAATTTTCCCTGGTCCAGGGGGAAACACCCTTTCCCTTCCCCATCGCAATAATCCGGACACAAGGGGGTATTTGATCGGAGAGGGGGAATTTTTTAAATGCTGGGGGCCCTTTCCCGGATGTTTCCCCCTGAAATACTTAACAAACCCCTTTCACTATCACTGCCCTCCTTGAGGTCGAGCTGACGTTTTTTAGCGCGTGTCCAACTACAAAATCAACTACACTAAATTGAAGCTTTTAACGTAACCCTTGACCAAGCGTCAGTCTCCCCCCTTAAAGCCAATTTTTCATTCCCGGGCCCAAAACAAAATTTGGCATTCTTTTTTGGGGCACCAAAATCCCTTCGAATCCTTCGCATTATTTGATGCTAACTTTTTTCCCCCATGATGGGAATAAAGTCATACTCTGAAGGGAGGGGGCCCAAAAAGGGGGTTTTTTCATGGTTCGGGAGAATGAATAATTTTGGGAAAATGTCTATCCTCCCTAAACTTTTGGGACTTATTCCAGACTGTCCCCCGTTGCTTAAAACCAGCCCCATTTTTGGGGCAACTTCAGCGTTGCTTTTAAAGGGTTTCATTTGGCAAACTGGTCGACCCCGAATCAGGAGAAAAGTTTTTGCTCGGGCCAAAAAGGCGAGGAGGGCGGGGCCCTTTCCCGACTGCAAAACTCTACACCTGGCTGCTGCACATGCAAAGTTTTTTTAATCTATTTCAAAAAACCCACAAAGAAAAAAATGTTGGGGAAAATATTGCCCCGGGCCTTGTCGGCAAAACATAATTTCTCTTTCCCCCTGGGCTCGGGAAAACCCTTTTTTTCCCTGCACCACCATTTCTCCCCTTTCCCACCCCCTCCATACCCTCACCATAATACGGAAGGGTCGTACTTCCCCAAATTTTCTGGGCCTTTAAAAGGGCTACGTTTCCAGTCCGGGTAATCCTGCTTCCCTTCGGGGGCCCAGGGAAAACTTTTTTCTGGGAGATTCTAAGTTAGGGTCCCCCTTTTAAAAAACTCATATCCGGGGAAAAAAAACGTTTTACTTTCCCTATCTCACATCAAAAAGGGGGTCCCCCCCCTCCCTTAGGAATCATTTTTAATACCTGCAGCTTCAACACTTCTTTTAAATCCACTATTGGGAAACTTTATTTTTCCCAAAACGCTTTTCCCCCTTTGAAAAACTTTGTATGAATCTACAAATCCCCAAAACCTATTTTTTGTTTTATTTAACATTGGCTGGGTTTTCCGGCTAAGATCCCCCCTTTCCCAAAATTTTTAAGTGGGGGGAGGGAAAATTTTCAAAAAGACCTTTTTGGGGGGAAACCAAAGGGAAAGTTCTTTTATCTTACGCATTAAAACGCAAAATTGCAAAGCCAAAAACTAAAATTTCCCAAATTCTGACTAAGGGGGTACAGGGTGCCGGCCCTGCTCCCCTAAATGGTTCCCCAATACCCCACCCCCCTGTTGGGGTTTTTAATTTAAAGGGGGTAAAGGGACCATTTCTCTATATGGTGGGGGTGCTCAGTTTTAAGGATTTCTGGGGGAAGGTGTTACGGGGCCCTACAATTTTTTAAACCCACATCGTTATCCCGGACTCTCCAAGGGCCCCACTTTTTATTTATTAAAATTGCCCCTCGAATCTCCTATAAAAAAATCTCTAGTTAGGGACCTGTACAAGGGTGCAAAAGCGGTCATCCCCCCCACGCCACTTGGGGGTCCAAAACTACTCCCCCCTTTATTTTCAGAATGGGTAGATGAGGTCGCATCGACATTCCGTATGGGGAAATGAAATTTCACTTCTCATGAGGACGCAATGAGGGTTTTTTTGGGTACTTTTGGGGGCCCTGGTCGACATACCCGTCAAACTCCTGGATTCAAAAGGGTCTTTTGACTTAGGGGGGCTTAAATGGACCCCTTTTTGCTTTAGCCCATTCCCTTTTTTTGCCTTAAACTGGGTTGGGGCCCGCCTGGGGCCCCGCCGGACGGTTTCCCCCCCCCCCCAAATTTCCAATTTTTTTTTGAATTTTATTCCTTTTTTTTTTTTTTTTTTTTTCTTTTGGGTTTTTTTTTTCTTTGTTTTGTGTGTAAATTTTGCCCGTTAAAACACACTCGAGCTCACATTTTCTGGGGTCGTAACATGTCTTGCTGGGTCGCGGGGTCCCCCCCTTTTCCTTTGCCGGGGTGTAATTGTCCCAACCCCGATTCTTTTTGGGAAGGGTCATGTGAGGCTTTTAAAATTTTAAACTTTTTCATGACGGGTCTTGTTTTTGTTAAATGGGTCTTTCAGCAGTTTGTTTTAAGCTGGGGTTTTTTTTTTCATTCAAAATTTTTCAATGCCTGCTTTATTAAGTGTGTTAAAAGTTTTTTTGAAAAAACTTTAATAAAAACTATGATATAAAATTCCTAATATTATTATTTGCAAATTGTGGGAGCCCCGATGGGGGTATTTTTCCCCCTTGCTGGCCATTTGCTTATGGGTGGTGGGAGCACCAGGGCTTTAAATTGTAATAATCCTATTTGGACGTATATTGGGTATGGGCGCAATACGACCTCTTGTTAATAGGGGTGGATTTGGCTCAACAACCATTTTTGGAATATATTAATTCCAACCCGTTTAACCCCCAGTTCACATGCGTATGGAATAAGGAAAGCCTATCATTTTTTGGATATATTATTAAAAGGAGATTTACATATGGGCAAGGAAATTACCACACAATATCGTAAATCAGGCGCAGGTAATTCGATATTAAGGGCTAATAGTTGCCATTTCACCTAAAACCAAAAGCGGCTATCCATATGGTAAAAATATGTCAGGGCGAAACGTACCTGTACTTTAGAGACCGATTATCTGAAAGTGGAAAAAGAAAATAGATCGGAGATTGTCCCAAAGGGGTTATATTTAACAACAGCCTTAATAAAGCGAAGAATAAAATTAAGACAAGACAAAAATTACAACTGTTAAATGATAACAACATTAAATCACATGGAATTGATAAAGCTATTCAAAAATAAACTTACTTTTTCACGGGTTAAACAGTAGAAATTTTAAAGAAATTAAATCTATCTTTTACAAAAACACAAATATCTTACGACAGGATTCTACTCTAAGTAAAATATTGGATAATGGAGTCATGTGTGTACCCAAGAGAGGCAAAAACAATAGGAGATACAATTTCCTAGTGCACTTCCAGTCGAGAATACATATAAAACATGGCTCTCCTTAAAAGGCTATTTTGCGTGTGGTGGAATACGCTGTAATATGTGTAAATTGTGTAAAAAAATGAAGTCATTTAGTGACACTAATGAAGTAAATAGTTACACTATTCAACAATTCCTAAACTGCGATAGCCACCATGTAATATATGTTATCGAATGTACAGCATGTAACATGAAATACGTCGGCAAGTAAACCCTACGAAAACTTTAAAATAAGAATCCGTTGAACAAAACCCTTAGTAGCATCAAAAAATGTATAGGTCAAGTCTCAGGAGCCGCAAAACATTTTTTTTCAGAATCATCATGGAGACATAACAGATTTCAAGTTTTATGCAATAGAAGCTTTGAAAACCTTATCGGGGAGGTAATTGGATAGGAAAAACTTAGGCAAAGGGAAGCTTTTTGGATTTTAAAACTAAACACTAGAGCACCCTGTGGACTAAATTATAGGAGTGATCTATTCCTGATACATTGATATGTTTATATAGATAATATTATCGAATTGCCATGTATTTGTATAGATTACCTATCCAGGGGATGTGACGTCAAGATAGTGTCACAACTATTGAAAGTAGCTGATTGGTTTTAACATTTTTTTAAACAATGCATGTATACGTTTTCACTAGCCGTGAACAAGGGGTATTGTACCGATAGGGTTTCCGGCTGTAACCGCCCTTTCATTGTGTGGGTGTTCCCTGTGTTAAAATTTATGCAATAAAGTCTATTCATTCACAAGCTGGGGTTCCCGGGATTTTGGGGAGTTTTTCGCCGACCCAGCCCTCAGCGAGCGAGCGAGGTAAATTGCCCCGGACGTGGCGTCTTACACTGTGGAGCTGCAGTTTTGCCCGGGGGCCCCGCTGAATGAAAACACTAGAAAAACGATTCTCTAAAACGGATACCCCAAAATCTAAGGTGGAGCCCTTTTTTCCCCTTTGGGGTGTATGACCATTAGCATTGAAGCCGCATGGGACTCTATTTAGAGGCATACCGTTCATAGACTGACATTATATGGATTTGTCTTCGTAATTTTCCATGTTACAGCACAGCACGGTTTACACACACGCATAGTAATTCCCCATTTAGCTTCTTTTCTGCTTAACTCTGAATTTCAAAATTTGGGAGTCGCTGAACGCTTGGCTAAATTGGCACAGGTTTTGAGCAGGAGGAATTTGACCATGAAAAAAAAGCCTTTAAGACCTTTTAAGACTTTGAAAAAATCAAGGTTAAAGAGCTAAAACTCTGGTGGGATACCAAACATTAAAAACCATGGTGAAAGAAAATATTTCCCGGGACTACGCATAAAAAAGTTTCCTCCCCCTTAATGCACAGGGATTTTTTATATAATGGAAAAACACCCACATTGTTCCTTGGCACTCATTTATCTTATAGTACAATATGAAGTAGAAAAATTATCAGAAAGATAAAAAGTAACTTTTTGGAATCAAACTGGGGAAAACCTATAAAAAAGATAAGGAATTGAAAATCTGAATAATAAGATCAAGGGGAATATAAATAAATTTGAAAAAATCATTATGGAAAAAAAAAAAAAAAAAATACCAGGGGCACTGGGACTTAAAAAAACAAAAGAGTTACTTTGGTCCCAGGAAGACAGTTTACACACCAAGTCCTACTTAACCCCTTAAGGACCCACCTTTTTGGGGCCTTCCTGACCCAGCCCTATTTTTGAAATCTGCCCTTTTGTTTTTCCCTTTATTTTGAGAAAAAACTTTTTGGAAACTTTTACCATTCCAGTGTTCAGAGATTGTTTTTCGTGGGGACTTTGGGGCTTTAAGTTAGTAAGAAATTTTTTTTTCCATAAATCCTTGTTTGTTTGTGAAAAAATATCCCAAAAATTTTAATTTAAAATTTGGGGAAAAAATTTGGGATTTTGAAAGTTGCAAAAATTTTTTCGTGCAAGACAGATAATTATTCACCACAAAATAGTTTTTTAAAATAAACATTTAAAAATATGTCCAACTATTAAGGGTTTGGCCCTTATTGTTTTAAAAATTTTTTTTTTTTTTTACGACTTTTGAGGGGCTTAGAAAATTTTGGGAGTAATTTTTTCCACAATTTTTTAAAAAAATTTTCAATTTTACATTTTTTTTAAAGGGGCCATCCAGTTTTTGGCGGGCTTTGAGGGGGGCCCCGGGATGTTTAGATTCCCCCATAATAATTTCCATCTAAGAAAAAAGACCCCTTAAAAAGTTTTTACAACTTATTTAGGGAAGTTTGATAAAATTTTAGTTTTTTTCACAGAAAATTTTAAAAGGGGAAAGTGGAGGGGGAAATTTTTTAAAAATTTTTCTTTTTTTGAAGGGTTTTTTAATTTTTTTTTCCATTATTTCCCCTGGGAATACGGTAAAAATTTTGGCTGGTTTTAAAGCAAATTAAAATTTCCCTTTTTCCCCCCGGTTTGCCCTTTTAAAAGGGGATTTCCCCAAAATGTGGACCTTGTGCATTTTTTGGTCACCCATAAGCCCAGAATAGGAGGAGGGCACCTACTATACTTGGGGTTCATTTTCATTTACGATTTTATTTTGGGCCTTTTAGGTTTGGGGGGCAACCCCAAGGTGCTTTAAAAATTAATAAAAACCCCCAAAAAAGAACCCCATATTGGAAATATTCCCCTTAAGGAAAATGTCCCGGGGTTGCATTTAGTTATAGACCCCAAAAAAGGGGATTCACAAATTTTTTTTTTGCAAAGGCTGTTTGAAAGTAAAAAAAAAATTTTTTTCCCAAAAAATCTGCAATTTTTTGCCCTTTAAAAAGTTTCCCATTTTCAAGGAATCCTTTGGAAAAAAAAAAAACCCCAAAACTTTGGTTTTAAACAAATTTTTTCAAGTTTGGCAATAAACCCCAATGTGGGGGGTTTAAAATTCTGTTTGGGGGGCATGGGCCGGGCGGGTTTAAAGGAAAAAGGGGAAACGTATTTTTTCTTTTGGAAAAGCAGATTTTGGTGGGGGCCCATGTCGCTTTTTCAAAAACCCCTTTTAAATAGCCCGAACAGGTGAAAAAACTTCCCCGAAGTCGCCACATTTGGGATTCAACACCCAATCAGGGATTCCATTAGGGGTTTTTTATGTGCATTTTGGTTGCACAGGTGGGTTTTTATTTTTTTTTTAGCATTGGGCAATGAAAAAGGGGGGGGAAAAAAAAAAGCAAGTTCAGTCTTTTTTTTTTGAGTTTCAATTTTACAGATTTTGCGTGGGAGTTTTAAATTTTGTGGGTAACTTTACTATGGAAAGGGCGGTACACTTACAATGGGTATTGATTTTTTTTAAATTTTTTTTTGTTTTATTAAATTTTACACAGTAGAAAAAAAGTTATTAAAAAAATTGCCCTTTTTATGTTGTCCCCATTTTTTAAGCCCTAACTTTTTTTTTTTTGGGTGTTTTCAGAGCTGTGTTTTTTTGGGGTTGGGGGTTTTTTTTCGGGGAAAAGGGGGGGTTTTTTTGGGAAATTTTTATTGGTTTCCCTTTTTGTGGTGTATTTTGATGCTTTTTTCACTTTTTATTAAAAGGGTTTTTTTGGGGATGTTTTTGAAAAAAAAAAACAGCAATTTGGTAAATGTTTTTTATTTTTTTTTTTTATAGGGTCACTGTACGGGATTAAAATGACATGGGGAGGTTTACTCCAGCCGGGTTTAATACGATTTTCAAAAAGATACCCAAAATTTTTATATTTTTTTATGTTTTACTGCTTTTATACAATAAAAAACACTTTTTATTCAAACAGGGAAAAAAAAATTTTGGGGATCACCCATTGTTTTTAGAGCCCCCTAACTTTTAAAAATTTTTTTGTGTTTGGAAAAACTTTTGTAGGGACTTGTTTTTTTTCCAAAAGGGAGGGTTGACGGGTTTTTTTTTAGTATTTATTTTTGGGGGGGACAAGGCTTTTTGGTTTTTCTTTTAAAATCCATTTTTTTGGGGGGACAGGGGGGAAAAAAATACTGCAATCCCGTAGTGTTTTTTTTTTTATTTTTAAAAAGGGCTCACCGGTTTCAGTATCCGTGATTAAGTTTCTTTGCTTTACTCTTTGGGGTTTGCTTTGGGAATATGGCGGGTACCCTTTTTTTTATATAGTTTTTTTTATGTTTTAAGCCCCTTTTAAAAAAAAAGAAAAAATGTTTTTTTGGGGTGTTTTTTAAAAAATTTTTATGCATCGCTATCTTCTTTGGGGGATACCCTTTTTTATTTTTCCCTATACATTTTGCTGTATAAAAACTTTTTTTTTGCGGGATGAATTTTAGTTTTTAAATTTGGGACAAAATTTGGGGTTTTAAAAGGAGTTTTTGGAAACGCTTTTTATTCCTTTTTTTTTGAATTTCCGGGGTGAAAAAAAAATCTTTAATTTTGGGATTTTTTTTTTTTTTTGTTTTTTTTTTACGGCGTTTTACCGTACAAAGGGTTTAAATTTAAAATGCAGATTTATAGGGCAGGTCGTTACGCAGGGCCCATACCAAATATGGGTACTTTTTTTATTTTTGATTTTTTTTGGGGCGATTGGCGTTTGTTTAAAAGGGGGGAAAAAAGGGCGGGGTTTTTACGTATTTTTTTTTTATTTTTTCTTTTTTTGTTTTAAATTGTTTTTCAATTTTTTTCTTTTTTTTTACTTTTGCACATTTTTTTTTTTAAATTTTTCCCCAAAAGGGGTTTTTTAAAGTAAAATCTTTAGATCCCCTTTTTTTAAAAGGCCAGTGCTAGCTTGGGTTTCTATGGGGCTTTGGTTCCTATGACAAAACCCCGTCCAAATCACGATGCCGGGGCGTGCCCAAAAGGGCCCCGGGCCTCCCGGGCGTTTGTTTACGTCACAGAAAAATCCGGAAGGATTCTTGCCTTTTGTGGTTCTGTAAGGAGGAGGGGGCCCCCAAAGGAAAGCCCGATCCATGGGCTGCTGGCCGCGGGCAAGGGGCGCAGGGAAACGATCTCCTCCCCGCGTCTTCCTTTTTTTTTTTGCGACCCCCATGGTCGCGGGTAATTTTCGGGGTTTTTCCCCCCCCCCCCCCCCCCCGGAGCCCAAACCGGTGGCTGGGGTGCCCCATGGTGGGGATTTTCAGCTGTAATTTACAGCTGCACCCGCGCCTTTAACGCGGGAAAAATTGCTTTAGAGTTGCGCGGGTCCCCAGGACGTATCCATTAATCCAGGGGTGCGTTAACCCCCAAAAGGGCCTGGAAGTAAAAGGATACGCCCAAAAAGGTTTGTTAAGGGGTTTTTAAAAAAAAAGCTGGCGTAAAAAAGAAAAAGATCAAATTTAGTTTTTCAGATATGGAAAATTTGGACAAAAAAGATTCTGACGGTTTGGGGGTGATGGAGTTTATGAATTAAAACAAGGTTTTTATTCCCCAAAAAAATTAAAACCCCCCAAAAAAAAAGGGGTTGGTCAACAAGAAGATTTTAAAAGGAGAAAAAAAGCCAAAAGGAATTTTAAAAAAACCAAGGGGAAAACCCCAAAAGGACTTACCCCCAAAGGAAAAAAAAAAAAATTTGTTTAATTGTTCCCCGGGGGTGATTTTAAACCCCCACCATTTTTGAAAATTTCCAAAAAAAATTAAAAAATATTGGGGCCCAAAAGGGGTTTAAAATTTTTGTACCGGGCATCGGACTTTGGGTTTGTTTTTTTTACTATGCTTGGGTCCCTTTAAAAAATTTGTTAGATTAGTTACGTCAAAGAAGCATTTTTATAATGAGGAACAAAAAGACGTAATTTGCCTTAAAACCAATATTGGTGATCTTTTAAAAGGATTTTAAAGAATATGTTGGGTAAAACCAATTTTTTTTAACGGGGTTTGTTTGAAATCTTTGCATGAATTTTCAATATGAAGCCAGTGGTTGGGGTTTTTAAAATTTTTGGTAATTTCTTTTCTGACTAGTTTAAAAAATTTAAAAACATCTTAAAACCAGAGTTTTCCCCCTTTTTTTGAAAGTACCCGCAAAAATTTTAAAAAAGGGGAAAAATTCCAGAGTACCCTTGGGAAAGAGTTCTCCTTGCATTACAAAAAAAAGAAAAAGTGGGAATAATTAAAAAAAAAAAAGTAAAATAATCTGACCTTTGGAAGGGCCCAAATGATAGCACTGGGAAAAATTAAAAGATTTAACCAAATAAATTTTTAATAAAAAAAACCCAAAGGGGGGGGTGCTACGGTTTTTTGGGTTGGGGGGGGTTAAAAAAAACTTTATTTAAAAACAGGTTTTTAGGGAAGTTTTACAGGACCCCGATAACATATAGAAAATTGAATTTAAGTTTCTGAAAAACTGAAAAAATAAGTTGGAGGGGAAAATTTTTGGATGAGGGAACCAGGTTGGGGGCCAAAAACCTTAAGAAACAAAAGCAATAACCCTTTTGGTTTCAAGGGCCCCCAAACTACACCTATAAATTCCCTGGGGGCCCCCCAAAAAAACCATAAAGGCACATTTTCCCAAACCGCCTTTCCCCCAAATTTTTTTTCAGGGATTGGATTTCTAAGTGAGCCCTTTTTAGTACCTGGGGTTTATTTAAAAATCTAAAAACCATTGGTACAAAGTTTTGGCCCGGCTATTTTAAAAAAAATCAAAAAAAAGGTCCTTAAAGGCAAGGGGGATAGAAAAGGAATAGTGAAAAAATTCTTGGATTTTGGGGGTGTGAAAGGGGGGTAAGGTTATTTTCTAGGTTGCCAATTTATTTTGGGGATTCAAACCGGCAGTGTCTTTTTTTTGGGAATCATAAAATGGGTTACCTTTAGGAAATTTAGGGGAAATTTTTATTGAGGGGCCCCTAAGGGTTATCTACTAAAAAACAAAATACTTTAAATTCTAAATGAAATTTTTATTTGCCCAAATTGTGGGAGCCCCGATGGGGGGGTACATTCCCCCTTTGCTTTGGGCCCAATTTTTTCTTTTGGCGTGGTGGGAGACCAGGTACTTTTTTAAATTTTTCATAATCCATATTTGGATGTATATTGTGGGATTTGGGCGCTACCCTCGTCGACCTCTTGTTTAAAATGGGGTCGTGAAAGTAGCGTAAAAAAACCATTTTTTTGGGAAAATATTAATTCCCAAACCCTTTTTTTAACCCCCAGTTCACATGCCCTATTTTGGGAAAAAGGGGAAAAACCCATCATTTTTGGATATATTATTAAAAGGAGATTTTTAAATTTGGGGAAGGGGAAATTACCACAAAAAAATCGTAAAAATTTAGGCGAAGGGAATTGATATTAAAGGGGGTAATAGTTGCCTTTCCCCAAAAAACCCTAGCGGCCCTTTTTCCTTTTGGTGAATTTTGTCAGGGGGGAAAAGTTACCTGTTCTTTTAGGGAGGAAAAACCGGGTTTTTCTGAAAGGGGAAAAAAAAATTGATCGGAGATTTTTCCCCCAAAAGGGGGTTTTAATAACAACAGCCTCAATTTGCGAAGGAAAAAAAATTAAGGCAAAATTTACTTTACAAACTGTTTAAAAAATAACAACCCTTAAAATTTACCCTGGGAAAATGAAATTATAAAACTTTTTCAAATTTTTAAAAATTAAATTTTTAAAAAGGGGTTTCAGTAGAAAATTTTTAAAAAAATTAAATCTATCTTTTACAAAAAATTTAAAAAATTTAGACAGGGGTTTTTCTTAAGTAAAAAAATTGGGGTAAATGGAAACATGTGTGTTTCCCAAGAGAAAGGGAAACAATAGGGGGAAAAAAATTTTCCCCCAGTGCACTTTTCCGTTTGAGAAAAATATAAAAACATGGTCTCCCTTTAAAAGGGGTTTTTTTGCGGTGGGGGGAATACGCCTTTTTTATATGTGTAAAAATTTTTGTTAAAAAAAATGAAGTTTTAGTGAAATGAAAGAAGGGTTTTTGTTTTAAATCATTCAAAATTTCCCAAAACCCCCCGGGTAGCCCCCATTTAAAATAGGGGGTTTTTAAAGTAAAACATGGGAACATTTAAAATTTCGTCGGGGAAATGCCATACGAAAAAAATTTAAAAAAAGAAACAGTGAAACCTTAGTAGCATCAAAAAAAGTATAAAAGGGCAAGTCTCAGTGCCGCCCCAAAAAAATTTATTTGAAAATCATCATGGGAGACATAACAATTTCATGGTTTTTTTGCAATAGGAAAACTATAAGGAAAAAACCTTACGGGGAGGTAAATTGGATTGGTAAATTAGGGAAAAAAGGGGAAACTTTTTTTGGTTTTTTTTAAACTAAAAAAATTTGGGGCACCCCGTGGAATTTTAAAATTTTTGGGAAATGATCTTTCCGGGGTTTTTATATGGGGTTTTTTTAGATAATATGTTTGAAAATTTCCAGGGATTTTGTTTTAGATTTTCCAAACCAGGGGTTTTGACGTCAAGATAGTTTCACCAAAAATATTGAAAGTAGATGATTGGTTTTTTATGGTAAATAGGTTTGTTGGGGGGGTTTTTAGGGGGCCCCGGGGAGGCAAAAATAAAGGCGCCAGGCGGGTGGGGATTTAGGTAGCCAGGGGCGGTGGATTTGCCAAGATAGCAAATGGGGGGGGGGGCAGGTGCCCGGGGGGGTAGTAAAGGGGGGTTGGTTTGGTGGTAAAGGGGGTAAACCAAGGGCAGGGAGGGGAAGTAAACCCGGTGGGAAAGGGCCCAAAGGTAGCAATCATGGAGGGAGGGAACCGGGGGGAAGGGGGGGTAAAAAGGGCAGGTTTGCCGGAGGAAAAGGGGGGGGGCCCGGGGGGGAAGGGCAGATAGCCAGGCAGGAGGCCGGGGGGAAGGGGGGAGTTTGCCAGGGGAGGGAGGGGGTGGAAGGGCAGGTAGCCGGCAGGAGGCCCCGGGGGGGGGAAGGGCAGGGGAGCCAGGCAGGACGGGCCCCCGGGGGGAAAAGGGGAGGTAAAAGGGCAGAGGGCCCTGGGGGGAAAGGGGAGGTTTGCCAAAGGGAGGAGGCCCCGGGGGGGAAAAAAGGAAAGGGGGGGCCAGGCAGGGGGGCCGGGGGGAAGGGCAGGTAGGGGCCCGGCCAGGGGCCGGGGGAGGGGGGAAAGGGGAGGTAGGGCCCGGGGGAGGTTGGGGGGGTGCAAGGACGGTTTGCCCGGGGTGGCGGGGCAAGGACAAGGGGGAGCCTGGAGGTGGGGCCGGGGGTTTTGGCCCCCAAGGGGCAGGTAGAAAAGGGAGGTGGCGGGGGGCAAGGACGGTTTGCCAGGAAAGGGGGCCGGGGGGGGCCCCCCCCCCCCTTGATAGAGAGGGCCCGCAAATCCTAATTACAGCTAACATTTATTGGAAACAAAAATTACTTTTCCCGCGCTGTAACCGGCAGCGGGGGCCCTTTTTCTCTCTTGCCCGCCCCGGCTTTGCCCAATGGCGGGATGCGGGACAATTTGAATCAGTGAAGCCCCGCCCGTGGGGGGGCGTTTGGGCTCACTGATTTAATTAGCCGTCCCGAAACTCGCCTTGGGAGAGGAAAGGGAAAAGGGGGCCTTTCCTGCTCCGGTACCCGCGCGCAGGAAAGGGGGTAAGTATGAGGGGGCTCCCGCGCATGTTTAATCAGCGGGGCTGTGGGCCGGGGGCCGCAGCGCCGCCCCCGCCCCTCCCTTCCCAAAAACCCCCCTTCCTGCCCGCGCTGCGCCCCCCGGGCCCCAAAACCGAAACAGCGGGCCACACTTTGGGTTTTTCTTAGCATTTTTTCGGAGAAAGGGGGGGGGTACCCGCCAGCGGCCCGGGGGGCCCCCCCTTGCTTTTTATTGACCTTCCGGGCCCCCAATTAAGGGGGTACTGCCCCGTACCCCCCCCCAAAGGCGGCCCCCGTTTTTTATAAGGGGGCCCCCAGCAGGAAAGGTGTCCACTGCAACTTCTGTTAACCCCACTGTGTTTTGGGGCTCCCCAGGGGGAGGAAAAGGGGGTTTATTGGCCTCCCCTTTATTGGCAAAGGATTGTTTTTCCTTGGGTGAGTTCGTTATCTGTTTTTATTTAAGAGATGGGCGGGTTTGGGGTGTAGGTGGAAAAAAACATCAGGGAAAAAAAAAAAAACCCTGAAAGCAAGGGGGGAGGGGGGAGAAAACGAAAAGACAAAAAAAAGGGGAAAAATTGAAAAAAAAGGGAGAAGGGGAAAAAAGGGGGACAGAAAAGAAAGGGAAAGAGGGGAAAAAGAGAGAGATAGGAGAGAGAAATAGAGACATGACAGAAAGAGGAAAGGAGAAGACCCAAGGGGATTAAAAGAGGGGAAAGAAGAACACAAGACTTTTGAGGGAATGGAGAAGACAAAACTTTGAGAAAGGAAAAGGAGGAAAACAAGACAGAGGGTGGAAAGGAGAAGGGGCAAGACAGAAAAGTGGAAAGGGGGAAGACAAGACCCGAGAGTGGAATGGAGAAGACAAGACAGAGAGAGGAATTGAGAGGACAAGACACAGAGATTAATGGAGAAGAGAAAACAGAGATGGGGGAGAGAAGGGATAAAAAGGGGAAAGACACGAGAGGAATGGAAAAGACAGAAGAGAGAAAAAGGAATGAAGACAGGATAGAGAGAGGAATGGAGACGACAGCAGAGAGAGAGAGCAATGGAGACGACAGCAGAGAGAGAGAGCAATGGAGACGACAGCAGAGAGAGAGAGCAATGGAGACGACAGCAGAGAGAGAGAGCAATGGAGAAGACAGGAGAGAGAGAGAGAGTTATGGAGAAGACAAAAGAGAGAGAGAGTAATGAAGAAGACAGGAGACAGAGAGGAATGAAGAAGACAGGAGACAGAGAGAAATGAAGAAGACAGGAGACAGAGAGGAATGAAGAAGACAGGAGAGGACAGAGGAGAGAGGAATGAGAGAAGAAAGGAGAGACTGAGAGAGGAATGGACGAAGACAAGGAGACAGAGAAATGGAGAAAGGAAGACGGGGACGAGATGAGAGGAATGAAAATACAGGATAGGAGAGGGAGGGAATGGAGGAAGACAGGAAGAGAGAGAGGAATGGAGAAGACAGGAGCGAGGAATGGAGAATACAGGAGAGAGGGAGGAATGGAAAGACCCGAAAGAGAGATAGAGGAAAGAGGATGGAGTAAGACCAAAAAAGAGAGAGAGAGAGGAATGGAGTAAGAGAAGACTGGAGCAAGAGAAGGGAAATGGAGGAAGATAGGGGGGAGAGAGGAATGGAAGAAGACAGGTGCGAGGAGAGGAATGAGAAAGATAGGAGAGGAGAGAGGTATGGAGTAAGAAGGAGAGAGGAGCGGAATGGAGGAGAGAGAGGAATGGAGGAGAGAGAGGAATGGAGGAAAGAGAGGATAGAAGGAATGGAGAAGACAGTAGAGAGAGAAAGAATGGAGAAGAAGACAGGAGGAGAGGAATGAGGAAGAAACGAGAGAGAGAGGAATTTGAAGAAGACAGGAGGCGAGAGAGGAATGAAAGAAGCCAGGTGAGAGTGAGAGGAATGGAGAAGACAGGAGGAGAGAGAAGAGGAATGGAGAAGACAGAGAGGGGAGAGAGGAGAGGAATGGAGAAGGAAGAAGGAGAGAGAGAGAGAAGGGGAATGGAGAGAGAAGAGAGGGGGAGAATGGAAGGAAAGAAGACGGAAGAGAGAGGAATGGAGAAGACAGGAGAGAGAGAGGAATGGAGAAGACAGGAGGAGAGAGAGGAATGGAGAAGACAGGAGAGAGAGGGGGGAATGGAAGAGAGAGACAGGAGAGAGAGAGAAGAGAGAGAAGGGAGGAGAATGGAAGGAGAAGACAGGAGAGAGAGAGGAATGGAGAAGACAGGAGAGAGAGAGAGAGGAACAGGAGAAGACAGGAGAGAGAGAGGAATGGAGAAGAAGGGAGAGAGAGGAGAAGACAGGAGAGAGAGAGAGGAAGGAGAAGACAGGAGAGAGAGGAGAGAGAGAGAGGAATGGAGAAGACAGGAGAGAGAGAGAGGAATGGAGAAGACAGGAGAGAGAGAGAGAGAGAGGAATGGAGAAGACAGGAGAGAGAGAGAGGAATGGAGAAGACAGGAGAGAGAGAGGAATGGAGAAGACAGGAGAGAGAGAGGAATGGAGAAGACAGGAGAGAGAGAGAGAGAGAGAGAGGAATGGAGAAGACAGGAGAGAGAGAGAGGAATGGAGAAGACAGGAGAGAGAGAGGAATGGAGAAGACAGGAGAGAGAGAGGAATGGAGAAGACAGGAGAGAGAGAGAGAGAGGAATGGAGAAGACAGGAGAGAGAGAGGAATGGAGAAGACAGGAGAGAGAGAGGAATGGAGAGGAGAAGGAGAAGAGGAAGGAGAGGAGAGGAGAGAGAAGAAGGAGAGAGAGAGGAATGAGAGAGAAGGAGAGAGAGAGAGAGAATGGAGAAGAAGAGAGGGGGATGAGAGGAATGGAGAAGACAGGAGAGAGAGGAATGGAGAAGACAGGAGAGAGAGGAATGGAGAAGACAGGAGAGAGAGAGAGGAATGGAGAAGACAGGAGAGAGAGAGAGGAATGGAGAAGACAGGAGAGAGAGAGAGAGAGAGAGAGAGAGGAATGGAGATGACAGGAGAGAGAGAGAGGAATGGAGAAGACAGGAGAGAGAGAGGAATGGAGAGACAGGGAGAGAGAGAGGATGGAGAAGCAGGAGGAGAGGAGAAGACAGGAGAGAGAGGGGAATGGAGAAGACAGGAGTGAGAGAGGAATGGAGAAGATAGGAGAGAGAGGAATGGAGAAGACAGGAGAGAGAGAGGGCTGGAGAAGACAGGAGAGAGAGAGGAATGGAGAGACAGAGAGAGGAGGAGAGAGGAATGGAGAAGGACGAAAGAGAGAGAGAGGGAATGGGAAGAAGGACAGGAGAGAGAGAGAGAGAGGGAAATGGAGAAGACGGGAGAGAGAGAGAGGAATGGAGAAGACGGGAGAGAGAGAGGGAAATGGAGGGAAAACAGGAGGGGGAGAGAGAGGAATGGAGAAGTCAGGGGGAGAGAGGGGAATGGAGAAGGCAGGAGAGAGAGAAGGGGAATGGAAAAAGACAGGGAGAGAGAGAGGGGAATTTGGGGAAGACAGGAGAGGGAGGAGAAAGGGAATGGAGAGGACCGGAAGGAGAAGAATGGAAGAAGAGGAGAGGGAGAGAGGAATGGAGAAGACAGGAGAGGGAGAGAGGAATGGAGAAGACAGGAGAGGGAGAGAGGAATGGAGAAGACAGGAGAGAGAGAGAGGAATGGAGAAGACAGGAGAGAGAGAGGGATGAATTGAGAAGACAGGAGAGAGAGAGGAATGGAGAAGACAGGGGAGAGAGAGAGGAATGGAGAAGAAGGAGAGGAGAGGAGAGAGGAATGGAGAAGACAGGAGAGAGAGAGGAGAATGGAGAGAGACATGGAGAGGGGGAAGAGAAAGGAAGGAAAAAGGAAGGGAGAAGGGGAGAAGGGGAAAGGAGAAGACAGGAGAGAAGAGAGAGGAATGGAGAAGATAGGAAGGAGAGAGAGAGGAGGAATGGAGAAGGGAAGGGAGAAGGAAGAGAGGAATGGAAAGCGGAGAGGGAAAAGGGGGGATGGAAAGACAGGAGGGGAGAAGGCAGGAGAAGAAGGGGGCGACGAGAGAAAAAAGAAAAAGGGGAGAGGAGAAGGAGAAAAAGGAAAGGGGAGGAGGAATGGAGAAGAAGGAGAGAAGAGGAAATGGAGAAAAGAGGAGGGAGAGAGGAAAATGAGAGGGAAAGGAGAAAAAAAGGGGGGAGGGAATGGGAAAAAGGGGGGAAAAAGGGAGAGAGGGGGAGAGAGGAGGAAGGGAGGAAGACAGGGAGAGAGGGGGATCGAATGGGAAGAAGAGAGGGAGGAGGAAAGGGAGAAGGGGAAGGCGGGAGAAGGAGAGGAGAAGGAAAAAGGGGAAAGACAGGAGAGAGAGAGAGAAGGGGGAAAAAGGAAGGAGAGGAAGGAGGGAAGACAGGGGAGGAGAGAGGGGGGAATGGAAGAAGGACAGGAAGAGGAGAGGGAAAGGAAAAAGGAAAGGAAGGAGGGAGAGGGGGGAATGGAGGGACAGGAGGGGAGAGAGGAAGGGGGAGAAGAAGGAGAAAGAGGGAATGGAGGGAAAAAGGGAAGGAGGGGAAGGAAGGGAAACAAAGGGAGGAGGGAGGAGAAGGAAGGAGAGGGGGGAGAGAAGAAGGAAAAGGAAGGGGGGAGGGAAGGAGAAGGAGAGAGAGAGGGAGAAAAAGGAGAGAGAGAGAGGAAGGAGAAGAAAGGAAGAGAGGAGAGGAAGGGAAGAAGGGAAAAGGGAAGAGAGAGGAGGAGGAGAAGACAGGAGAGAGAGAAAGGAAAGACTGAGAGAGGGGGGGAAGGGGAAGAAGGAGGAGAGAGGGAGGGAATAAGAGAGAGAGAGGAGGGAATGGAAACAGGAGAGAGAGAGGGGGAATGGAGGGAAAAAGGGAGAGGAAAGGAAAGGAGGGGGAAGGGAGGAGGGGGAAGGGAAGAAGGAGAGAGAAAGGGAATGGAGAAGAAGGAGAGAAGGAGGAGAAAAAGGAGAAAAGAAAGGAGGAGAAGAAAGAGAGAGGGGGAAATGGAAAGAAAAGACGGGGAGAGAGGAGGAAAAGGGAAGACAGGGAGAGAGAGGGGAAAATGGGAGAAGAAGGGAAGAGAGAGGAGGAGAAGACGGAAGGAGGAGGAATGGAGAAGACCAGGAAAAGGAGGAGGGAGAGGGGGAAGAGTGCAGGGAGAGAGGGGGAAGAGAGGGGAAAAAGAGGAAGGAGGAAAAAGGAGAGAGAGAGGAAAAGGAGAAGACGGAGGAGAGAGGGAAAGGACGAGAGGAATGGAAGAAGACGGAGTTGATAGAGTGGAATGGAGAAGACAGGAGAGAGAGAGAGGAATGGAGAAAACAGGAGAGAGAGAGAGAGATGAATGGAGAAGACAGGAGGGAGAGAGAGAGAGAGAGAGATGAATGGAGAAGACAGAAGTCAGGTGAGTGATGAGAGAGAGAGAAATGGATGAAAGACAGGACGGACGAGAGGAGAGAGAGAGAGGAATGGAGAAGAGAGGAGCGAGAGGAGAGAGAGAGGAATTGAGAAGAGAGGAGTGAGAGAGAGAGAGAGGATTGGAGAAGGAAAGGAGAAGGGAGAGGAATGGAGGAAGACAGGAAGAGAAGTGAGAGGAATGGAGAAGACAGGGGAGAGAGAGAGAGAGGAATGGAGAAGACAGGGGAGAGAGAGAGAGGAATGGAGAAGACAGGAGAGAGAGAGAGAGAGAGAGAGAGAGAGAGAGAGAGGAATGGAGAAGACAGGAGAGAGAGAGGAATGGAGAAGACAGGAGAGAGAGAGAGAGGAATGGAGAAGACAGGAGAGAGAGAGGAATGGAGAAGACAAGGGAGAGAGAGGGGAGGGGAGAAGGACAGGGAGGAGAGAGAGGAAGGAGAAGAAGGGGACGAGAGAGAGGAATGGAGAAGACAGGGGAGAGAGAGGAGAGAGAGAAGAGGATTGGTGAAGAAAGGGCGTGGAGGAGAGGGGGAATGGAGAAGACAGGGGATGAGAGATGAGGAGGAAATGAGAAGACAGCGGAGAGAGAGAGAGAGGGTATATGGAGAAGACAGGAGTGAAGAGAGAGAGAGAGAGAGGAGAGGAATGGAGAAGACAGGGGAGAGAGAGAGGACTGGAGAAGACAGGGGAGAGAGAGAGAGAGAGGAATGGCAGTAGACAGGAGGAGAGAGGAGGAGATATGAGAGAGAGATGAATTGGAGAAAAGAACAGGGGAGAGAGAGAGGAATGGAGAAGACAGGGGAGAGAGAGAGAGAGAGAGAGAGGTATGGAGAAGACAGGGGAGAGAGAGAGAGAGAATGAGGAATGGAGAGAGGAGGGGAAATGGGGAAGACGGAGAGGAGGAGGAATGGAGAAGACAGGAGGAGAGAGGAATGGAGAAAATGGAGAGGAGAGAGGGGGAAAAGGGGAAGACGGAGAGAGAGAGGGGTGGGGAAGACAGGGAGAGGGGGGGAATGGAGAAGACAGGGAGGAGGGAAGGAGAGGGAAGGAGGAAGGGGAAGGGGAGAAGGAGAGAGAGAGAAGGGGAGAAGGAGAGAGAGAGGGGGAAGGAGGGGAAGGGAGAGAGAGAGAGGAATGGAAGACAGAAGGGAAGAGAGGAGGAATGGGGGGAAGAAGGAGAAGAGAAGGGGAAGGGAAAGAAGACAGGGAGGAGAGGGGGAATGGGAAAAGGAGGGGAGGGGGAAAGGAAAG